>JAACNH010001312.1:0-84381 GCA_019447015.1 Hymenochirus boettgeri
TTGTAGTTTATTTTATACACTGTAATGTATTTACTACTGCGTGTAGTTTTATTTTATACACTGTAATGTATTTATTTTTTTCTACTGCGTGTAGTTTATTTTATACACTGTACGATTTACTACTGCCGTAGTTTATTTTTATACACTGTACGTTTACCACTGCGCGTAGTTTATTTTATTCACTGTAACTATTTACTACTCGCGCTAGTTTATTTTATACACTGTAACGTATTTACCACTGCGCGTAGTTTTATTTATAAACTAATGTATTTACCACTGCGCGTAGTTTATTTTATATTCACTGTAACGTATTTATACTCGCGTGTAGTTTTTTATTTATACACTGTAATGTATTTACTACTGGCGTGTAGTTTTTTTTATCCTGTTTATTTATACTACTGCGTGTAGTTTATTTTATACACTGTAATGTATTTACTTACTGCGTGTAGTTTATTTTATATACACTGTAATGTATTTACTACTGCGCGTAGTTTATTTTATACACTGTAACGTATTACTACTGCGCGTAGTTTATTTTAAACTGTAACGTATTTACCACTGCGCGTAGTTTATTTTATACACTTGTATTTACCACTGCGCGTAGTTTATTTTATCACGTAAGTATTTACTACTGGGCTGTAGTTTATTTTATACACTGTAATGTATTTACTACTGCGTGTAGTTTATTTTATACACTGTAATGTATTTACTACTGCGTGTAGTTTATTTTATACACTGTAACGTATTTACTACTGCGTGTAGTTTATTTTATACACTGTAATGTATTTACTACTACTATACGCGCTAGTTTTATTTATACACTGTAACGTATTTACTACTGCGCGTAGTTTATTTTATAAAACTGTAACTATTGTACCACTGCGCGTAGTTTATTTTATACACTAATGTATTTACCACTGCGCGTAGTTTATTTTATATTCACTGTAACGTATTTACACTGCGCGTAGTTTATTTTATACACTAATGTATTTACCACTGCGCGTAGTTTATTTTATCACTGTAATGTATTTATACTGTGTGTATTTTATTTTTATACACTGTAATGTATTTACTACTGCGTGTAGTTTATTTTATACACTGTAATGTATTTACACTGCGTAGTTTATTTATACACTGTTGTTATTACTGTGTGTAGTTTATTTATACACTGTAATGTATTTACTACTGCGTGTAGTTTATTTTATACACTGTAATGTATTTACTACTGCGTGTAGTTTATTTTATACACTGTAATGTATTTACTACTGCGTGTAGTTTATTTTATACACTGTAATGTATTTACTACTCGCGTTGTAGTTTATTTATACACTGTAACGTATTTCTACTGCGCAGTAGTTTATTTTATACACTGTAACGTATTTACCACTGCGCGTAGTTTATTTTATTCACTGTAACGTATTTACTACTGCGCGTAGTTTACTGCGTGTAGTTTATTTTATACACTGTAATGTATTTACTACTGCGTGTAGTTTATTTTATACACTGTAACGTATTTACTACTGCACGTAGTTTATTTTATACACTGTAACGTATTTACCACTGCGCGTAGTTTATTTTATTCACTGTAACGTATTTACTACTGCGCGTAGTTTATTTTATACACTGTAACGTATTTACCACTGCGCGTAGTTTATTTTATACACTAATGTATTTACCACTGCGCGTATTTTATTTTATTCACTGTAACGTATTTACTACTGCGTGTAGTTTATTTTATACACTGTAATGTATTTACTACTGCGTGTAGTTTATTTTATACACTGTAATGTATTACTACTGCGTGTGTTTATTTTATACACTGTAATGTATTTACTACTGCGTGTAGTTTATTTTAACACTGTAATGTATTACTACTGCGCGTAGTTTATTTTATACACTGTAACGTATTTACTACTGCGCGTGGTTTATTTTATAAACTGTAACGTATTTACCACTGCGCGTAGTTTATTTTATACACTAATGTATTTACCAATATGCTGCTTATTTATTTTATTCACTGTAACGTATTTACTACTGCGTGTAGTTTATTTTATACACTGTAATGTATTTACTACTGCGTGTAGTTTATTTTATACACTGTAATGTATTTACTACTGCGTGTAGTTTATTTTATACACTGTAACGTATTTACTACTGCGTGTAGTTTATTTTATACGCTGTAATGTATTTACTACTGCGCGTAGTTTATTTTATACACTGTAACGTATTTACTACTGCGCGTAGTTTATTTTATAACTGTAACGTATTTACCACTGCGCGTAGTTTATTTATACACTAAGTATTACACTGGCTGTTTTTATCACTAACGTATTTCTACTGCGTAGTTTATTTTATACACTAATGTATTTACCACTCGCGTAGTTTATTTTATTCACTGTAACGTATTTACTACTGCGTGTGTAGTTTATTTTCTACCTGTAACGTATTTACTACTGCTAGTTTATTTTATACACTGTAACGTATTTACTACTGCGGTAGTTTATTTTATACACTGTAACTATTACACTGCGTGTTTTTTTACCTAATGTATTTACACTGCGCGTAGTTTATTTTATTCACTGTAACGTATTTACTACTGCGCGTAATTCATTTTATACACTGTAACGTATTTGTAGTTTATTTTATACACTATAACGTATTTACTACTGCGCGTAGTTTATTTTATACACTGTAACGTATTTACTACTGCGCGTAGTTTATTTTATACACTGTAACGTATTTACCACTGCGTGTAGTTTATTTTATACCTGTAACGTATTTACTACTGCGTGTAGTTTATTTTATACACTGTAACGTATTTACTACTGCGCGTAGTTTATTTTATACACTGTAACGTATTTACTACTGCGCGTAGTTTATTTTATACACTGTAAACGTATTTACTACTGCGCGTTTTTTTTATACACTGTAACGTATTTACACTAGCGTATTTTTTTTCACTGAACGTATTTACTACTACTGCGTGTAGTTTATTTATACACTTGTAACATATTTACTACTGCGTTAGTTTATTTTATACACTGTAACGTATTTACTACTGCGTGTAGTTTTATTTATATACACTGTAACGTATTTACTACTGCGATAGTTTTTTTATACACTGTAACGTATTTACTACTGCGCGTAGTTTATTTTATACACTGTAACGTATTACTACTGCGTGTAGTTTAGTTTATACACTGTACGTATTTACTACTGCGCGTAGTTTTTATTTATACCTGTAACCTAATTACTACTGCGTGTAGTTTATTTATTACACTGTATGTCTTACTACGGTGTATTTTATTTATACATGTAACGTTTTACTACTGTGGTGTAGTTTATTTTATACACTGTAACATATTCTACTACTGCGTGTGTTTTATTTTATACACTGTAACGTATTTCTACTGCGTGTAGTTTATTTTATACACTGTAACGTATTTACTACTACTGCGTGTAGTTTATTTATATACACTTGAACGTATTTACTACTGCGTGTAGTTTTTTATCACTGTACGTATTTACTACTGCGCGTAGTTTAGTTTTATCACTACGTATTTACTACGCGCGTAGTTTATTTATACACTGTAACGTATTACTACTGCGCGTAGTTTATTTTATACACTGTAACGTATTTACACTGCACGTAGTTTATTTTATACACTAATGTTATTTCACGCGCGTGATTTTATTTTACACTGTAACGTATTTACTACTGCGCGTATTATTTATATACACTGTAAACGTATTGTAGTTTATTTTATACACTAAACGTATTTACTACTGCGCGTAGTTTATTTTATACACTGTAACGATATTTACTACTGCGTGTAGTTTATTTTATACACTGTAACGTATTTACACTGCGTGTAGTTTATTTTATACACTGTAACGTATTTACTACTGCGGTAGTTTATTTTTACACTGTAACGTATTTACTACTGCGCGTAGTTTATTTATACACTGTAACGTATTTACTACTGCGTTAGTTAGTTTATACACTGTAACGTATTTACTACTGCGCGTAGTTTATGTTTATACACTGTAACGTATTTACTACTGCGTGTTTAGTTTATACACCTGTAACGTATTTACTACTGCGCGTAGTTTAGTTTATTCACGTAACTATTTACTACTGCGTGTGTTTATTTACACTGTAAGTATTTACTACTGCGAGTTTTATTTTATACAACTGTAACTGTACGACTGCTTGTAGTTTATTTTATACACTGTAACGTATTTACTACTGCGCGTGAGTTTAGTTTATATCACTGTAACGTATTTACTACTGCGGTAGTTTATTTATACACGTAACGTATTTACTACTGCGGGTAGTTTATTTTATACACTGTAACGTATTTACTACTGCGCGTTAGTTTATTTTATACACTGTAACGTATTTACTACTGCGCGTGTTTAGTTTTACACTGTAACGTATTTACTACTGCGCGTAGTTTTATTTATACACTGTAACGTATTTACTACTGCGCGTAGTTTATTTTACACTGTAACGTATTACTACTCGCGTAGTTTATTTATACACTGTAACAACGTATTTTCTAACTGACATGCGCATAGTTTATTTTTATACACTAACATATTTACTACTGTGTGTAGTTTATTTATACACTGTAACGTATTTACTACTGCGCGTAGTTTTATTTTATAACACTGTAACGTATTTCAATGCTGCTGTAGTTTATTTTTATACACTGTAACGTATTTACTACTGCGTGATAGTTTATTTTATACACTGTAACGTATTTCTACTGCGCGTAGTGTTTATTTTATACACTGTAACGTATTTACTACTGCGTAGTTTTTTTATACACTTAACGTATTTACTACTCTGCGTGTTAGTTTATTTTATACCACGTATTTACTACTGGCGTAGTTTATTTATACACTGTAACGTATTTACTACTGCGCGGTAGTTTTTATTATACACGTAACGTATTTACTACTGCGCGTAGTTTAGTTTATTATAACACTGTAACGTATTTACTACTGCGTGTAGTTTTAGTATACACTGTAACGTTATCTACTACTCGCGTAGTTTTAGTTTATACACTGTAACGTATTTACTACTGCGTGTAGTTTTAGTTTATACACTGTAACGTATTTACTACTGCGCGTAGTTTGTTTATACACTGTAACGTATTTACTACTGCGCTAGTTTTTTATTTTCACTGTAACGTATTACTACTGCGTGATTTATTTATACACGTAACGTATTTACTACTGCGCGAGTTTAGTTTTAGTTATACACTGTAATGTATTTACTACTGTTCTTACGCGTAGTTTAGTTTATACACTGTAACGATTTACTACTACTGCCGTAGTTAGTTTATACACTGTAACGTATTTCCTAGCGCGTTAGTTTAGTTATTACACTGTAACGTATTTACTACTCTGCGCGTAGTTTAGTTTATACACTGTAACGTATTACTACTGCGTGTAGTTTAGTTTATACACCCTGTAACGTATTTACTACTACTAGTATACTACTGGTAGTTTAGTTTATCACTGTAACGTATTTACTACTGCGCGTAGTGTTATTTTATCACTGTAACGTATTTACTACTGCGTCGGTAGTTTTATTTATACACTGTAAACGTATTTACTACTGCGTGTAGTTTATTTTATACACTGTAACGTATTTACTACTGCGGTAGTTTTGTTTATACACTGTAACGTATTTACTACTGCGTTAGTTTATTTTATACACTGTAACGTATTACTACTACTACTGCGGTAGTTTATTTTATACCTGTAACGTATTTACTACGTGTGTCGTTATTATTTACTTCACTGTAACGTATTTACTACTGCGGAGTTTATTTATTTTATACACTGTAACGTATTTACTACTGCGCGTAGTTTTTTGTATATCACTGTAACGTATTTACTACTGCGCGTAGTTTATTTATACACTGTAACGTATTTACTACGCGTTAGTTTATTTTATACACTGTAACTTTTACTACTGCGCGTAGTTTATTTATCACTGTAACGATTTACTACTGCGCGTAGTTTATTTTTACACTGTAACTATACTACTCTTGCGCAGTAGTTTATGTTTATCACTGTAACGTATTTACTACTGCGCGTAGTTTATTTATACACTGTAACGTATTACTACTACTGCGCGTATTTTAGTTTATACACTGTAACGTATTTACTACTGCGCGTAGTTTTAGTTATCCACTGTAACGTATTTACTACTGCGAGTGTAGTTTTTATATTTATACACTGTAACGTATTTACTACTGCGCGTAGTTTAGTTTATAACACTGTAACGTATTTATACTGCGCGTAGTTTAGTTATACAAACCAAACAACAAAAACAAAACCAAAAACAAAACAACAAAAAAAAAACAAAAACAAAACAAAAAAAAAATACAAAAAAAAAAAAAACAAACAAAACAAACAAAAAGAAAAAAACACAAATACAAAAAAGCCAAAAAAAGAAAAAAATAACAGAAATACAACAACAAAAAAACAATACAAAAAACAACAAACAAAAAACATTACAACAAAAAAAAAACCAAAAAAAACATTACAAACAAACAAAAAAAAAAAACAAACAAAACACACAAACAATACCAACACACAGGAGGAGAGAACAAAAAAATACAAAAAACAAAAAATATAGCAAAAAAAAACAAATCAAAACAAAAACCAACATATTACTAACTATGACTGTTATCTGGGTAATAGGGCATTGTAACATATTGTATTGTGATATTATCATATTGTATGAAGGACTTGCTAACTCTAGGTACCCAATTGTGGCTTATGGCTCTGTATATGATTGATTATAACAGACACAAAATCAGTTATTTTGAAAATCACATCCAATTCCTTTGCTGATCTAGTTTGGGAGATTTCTGTTATATTAACCCATCCAAACCCAGATCTTTCTCTATAAAGCCCCGGTGCAAATAAGAAGCCTTGGCATACAGACATTAGGTAATTGATATTGTGACAATTTAAATAACAATCTCCATACAGACAGACACCCTGCCGAGTTCTATGGTAAGGCAGAGAGGCCGAGAAAGAAGGCGTTGCCAACAGCAATGGAGCTTGGGAAAAAAGGGAGGAGCAGCCATACACAATCACGTCGGTTTTTAAGGGTTTTTAGTTAGAAAAAAAGCAGTTCATCTTTTCATTACATGGGGAAATCAAATAAACTAATTTAAATAAAGGTTTTACAAGAGGATACATTTCCTCATTAATACATCCACAATGCAATATCATATTAACCATTTACTAAGTGGACACATTTCTCCCCATCAGAAGTGCCCCAGATTTATCAGTCACCCCCCCCATTAGTTCATCTCGGTCACGAGAGAGATTCTCCCCAGTTTATGTTAAGGGGGGTCGATCTCCGCACCTAGAGACATGGGGTTCCCCTTCGATTGATACATTATATCAGGTTAAATTATAATGACATTTACAAGACATCAGTTTGTCACCTGACAGATTGGGGCAATTCCCTGTATTACCCATGGTCTGCAAGGCTTGAGGTCCCACAGCTGGGGGGCGCTGTGTCCACAAACTCACAACACCAGGTACAGTCTGTGTATATGAAGTACAGTGTAACCTGACCGAATTCAATGTCAATCTCTATATATATAAAGTTATACCCAACAACTCCACACACCACTAACAGCCACACACAACAATTTACAGAATAAATAACACTTCATGCAATTATGTTCCTGTTAGTAACAAAGCAACTGAAAGCTGCCATGTCGCCAGGAGAGTGAAAGGATGGGAGGGTGCAGGTGAGAGGCTCGGAGGGTGCAGGTGAGATGCTCGGAGGGTGCAGGTGAGATGCTCGGAGGGTGCAGGTGAGATGCTCGGAGGGTGCAGGTGAGAGGCTCGGAGGGTGCAGGTGAGAGGCTCGGAGGGTGCAGGTGAGAGGCTCGGAGGGTGCAGGTGAGATGCTCGGGTTACCTACACTGTAGCAGTGGACATAGGACAGAAAGCAGTCAAGCCTGGATCCTCCTGCTCTCTTCTCATCCATGGGGCTCGTTCCTTTCTGAGCTGAGCTGCTAAATGGCAAATCCAGGGAAGAGTCAACGCCTCTTTCCATTACACTCAGCCCTGCTCTGTAATTATACAGCAGCTGAATGACAAATTACCTTAGGCAATTTCTAAGCATCTGCACTCACTAATGCAAATAAACTGTCTCCTGGCCCTTTAAGGGTGTTACAGTACTGCCCCTTCCTAATAAACCGGTGCACAGTACATTTACAGTATATTTTAGCCACAACGTGGCTTCCCTCTTTATATTGTCCCGTAGCGTGGCTTTCCTCTGTATAGTGTACCCATGGTGTGGCTTTCCTCTTTATAGTGTACCCATGGTGTGGCTTTCCTCTGTATAGTGTACCCATGGCGTGGCTTTCCTCTGTATAGTGTACACATGGTGTGGCTTTCCTCTGTATAGTGTACACATGGCGTGGCTTTCCTCTGTATAGTGTACACATGGCGTGGCTTTCCTCTTATGTACCGTGTGTCTCTATCGTGTCCTGGGCTTTTTCCTCTGTTATAGTTCCCGTGGCCTTCCCATGTGCCTGGCTGGCTTTCTCCTCTGCTATATTACCCTGGGTGTGCTTTCCTCTGTATGTGAACACATGGGTGGCTTTCCTCTGCTATTAGTGTACCCATGGCTGTGGCTTTCCTCTTTAGTGTACACTGGCTGGCTTTCCTCTGCATATTGTACCCATGGCCTGCTTTTCTCGTGCATAGTGTACCATGGCTTGCTTTCCTCTGCATATTGTACCGGCTCTTTCCGCATAGTGCCCTGTGGCTTTCCTCTGCATACCTTGTACCCATGGCGTGGCTTTCCTCCTCTGCACATTTCCCCATGGGCTTGGTCTGTTCCCTCTGCTGTGTAACCCATGGCCTGGCTTTCCTCTGCATATTGTCACATGGTCGTGGCTTTTCCTCTGTTCACATGTACCCATGGTGGCTTCCTCTTCGACTATTGTACCCAATGTTGTGCTTCCTCTGCATATTGTACCCATGGTGTGGCTTTCCTCTGCACATTGTACCCATGGCGTGGCTTTCCTCTGCACATTGTACCCATGGTGTGGCTTTCCTCTGCATATTGTACCCATGGCGTGGCTTTCCTCTGCATATTGTACCCATGGTGTACCCATGGCGTGGCTTCCCTCTGTATAGTGTACCCATGGCGTGGCTTTCCTCTGCACATTGTCCCCCCAACGTGGCTTCCCTCAGTATATTCTACCCATGGCGTGGCATCCCTATTTCCTTATTGTACCTACCCACTGCTGGACCTTTCCATGCCCTGTCTTTTCCACTGACAATTTCTTTGGGATTAATTTATCCTTTTATAGGTTGTGTAGCCAAGTCCTGTGATTGGCTCCATCTCCCCTTTAATTTATGTTACATTAATAACAGAACAGGCCTTTAGGAATTCTAAAAACTAACAAGGATTGCAGGGGGATCTAGATAGATTATCACATTGGGCTGCTAAGTGGCAGATGAAATTCAATGTTGATAAATGGAAGGTGATGCATTTTGGACTTAAAAATCCTTGTGCTGCTTATACTATAAATGGCTCTGTGTTAAGTGAATCCCTGTTGGAAAGGGATCTTGGAGTTTTGGTGGATAACAAACTTAAAGGTAGCAAGCAGTGCCAGGCGGCAACAGCCAGAGCCAGCATGGTATTGTCTTGTATAAAGAGAGGTATGGATTCAAGGGAGGAAAATGTAATTCTCCCTCTTTACAAAGCATTGGTAAGGCCTCATTTGGAATATGCAGTGCAATTTTGGAATCCTGTGTACAAAAAGGACATCTTGGAAATGGAAAGGGTTCAGAGAAGGGCAACTAAATTAATAAGGGAATTGGGGGAGCTTGAATATGAAGAGAGACTGGAAAAGTTACAATTATGTACGCTGGAGAAAAGGCGCTTGTGTGGGGATATGATTACTGTCTATAAATACATTAACGGGCCATACAATAAACTATCTGGGGCATTGTTCACCAATAGAACATGTCAGAGGACACAAGGACATCCCTTAAGACTTAAAGAAAAAAGGTTTAGGCTTCAAGCTCGGAAAGGGTTTTCACTGTGAGAACGGTAAAGCTATGGAACTGTCTTCCAGTGGACGTTGTTATGGCAGGTTCATTGGTCAGTTTAATAAAAAGCTGGATGAGTTTCTACAAACAAGGAATGTTGCAAGTTACAGGTATTGATACATTAAGTAGAGTTGATCCAAGGAAATTTCCGATTACCGATTTTTTCCCCCTTCATAAATTTGGTGGTTTTTTTTTGCCTTCCTCTGGATCAACAGTTAGGCAGGAAATGAGGATATTGCTAGATGGGTTGGACTGGATGGACGTATGTCTTTATTCAACCTCAAAAATACTATACTATACTATCCTATAATGTACTATACTATACTATATACACATTACATGGTATGTCTGTACACATTATAAGGTATATCTGTACACATTATAAGGTATATCTGTACACATTATATGGTATATCTGTACATATTATAAGGTATATAAAAATAAGATTGTTAAGCTAGCTAAAATTAATAATGAAGTTAGGATAGCTGAACAAAGCATCACTAAGCCTAAATTTTTTTTAAAGTATATTAATAGTAAGAAGATAAGGACTGAGAATGTGGCACCATTAATAAATGGGGATAAGTTAGTTACAGAGGATGTTGATAAAGCAAATGTCTTGAACAATTCCCCCCCCTCTGTATACACTATAGAAGATCCAAGTAGAGATATCATAGAGTATAGTAGTAATAATGGTATACAAGATTCAAGTGCACTTTGTTTAACCGAAGATATGGTACAGAAAGAACTAAATAAGGTTAATATTAATAAATCTCCTGGACTGGATACAATACATCTATCTATCTATCTATCTATCTATCTATCTATCTATCTTTCGATCATCTATGTCATATATATACAATAAAGGGGTGTTCACTGTAGTAAGGTTAATAAGCATCTTACCAAACAGGAGAATTTCAAAACTAACACTGGGGAGTTTTAACCTTATTAGTGGAGCTAACTGTCACACTGTATACTATCCACATTATACTATTACTATCCACTGTATTCTATCAACACTATACTATTACTATCCACACTACACTATACTATTACTTTCCACACTACACAATTACTATCCCATATATACTATTACTACCCACACTACACTTTACTATTACTATCCATACGACACTTTACTATTACTATCCAAACTACACTATACTATTACTATCCACATCACACTATACTATTACTATTCACACTACACTATTACTATCTATACTATTACTATCCACTGTATACTTTACTATTACTAGCCACTGTATACTTTACTATTACTAGCCACACTACACTATACTATTACTATCTACATTACACTATACTATTACCATCCACTGTATACTTTACTATTACTATCCACACTATACTATACTATCCACTAAATACTATTACTATCCACTGTATACTATATTATCCACACTAAACTATACTCAGTGGCATAACTAGGGATCACGGGTCCCCCCTAAACTAAACTATTACAATTCACACTATACTATTACTATCCACAATACAATATCACTATCCACACTATACTATACTATCCACTGTATACTATACTATTACTATCCGCACTACACAATATTATCCATTGCATACTATACTATACACACTACACTATACTATTACCACCCACTGTATACTATACTATCACTATCCACTGTACAATTACTATCCACTGTATACAATACTATCCACACTATACTATTACTATCCACTATATTCTATACTTACTACCCACACTACACTATACTATTACCATCCACTGTATACTATACTATCCACATACTACTATACTATTACTATCCACTGTAAACTGAACTATCCACACTATACTGTAATATTTCTATCCACTGTAAACTGAACTATCCACACTATACTGTAATATATCTATCCACTGTATACTATACTATTGCTATTTAATGTATACTATACTATCCACACTACATTATACTCTGTGGAATAATGAGGATTCACTTAGCCTCCTCCACTTTTCTTGGGAGGAGGCTATATCTGTCATAGGAAAAAATAAGAAGATGGTGCCCCACGTCTTCCAGCCCCCCTGCTCCCCCCTACTTTACTATTACTACACTAAATACTATTACTATCCACTGTATACTATATTATCCCCACTACACTATAATACACTATAGTGGCATAACTAGGAATCACTGGGGGCCCCTGCAAAACTGTGCTATCACAATTCACACTGTACGATTACTTTCCACAATATAATATATCACTATCCACTGTATACTATACTATCCACACTATACTATCCCATGTATACTATAATATTACTATCTGCACTACACTATAACTATCCACTGTATACTATACTATTACTATCCACACTATACTATACTATTCGCTCTAAACTATACCATTACTATCCACTGTATACAATACTAATACTATCCACACTTTACTATTACTATCAACTTTATACTATACTATTACTAACCACTGTATATTATACTATCACTATCTACACTACACTATACTATTACGATCCACACTACATTATATTATCACTGTATACTATTCAATCCACATTATACTATTACTATCCACACTACACAATATTATCCATTGTATTCTATACTATCCACACTACACTATACTACTATGATCTGATGTATACTTTACTACACTATTACTATCCACTGTATTCTATACTTACTATCCACATTACACTATGCTATTACCACCCACTGTATACTATTCTATCCACACTATACTATTCTATTACTATCTACTGTATACTGTACAATTACTATCCACTGTATACTATACTATCCACACTATACTATACCATTACTATCCACTCTATACTATTCTATTGACACTATACTATTTATACTGTTACTGTCCACTGTATACTATACAATCCACACTATACTATTACTTTCCACACTATACTATTACTATCCAATGGCTATATCTGTCATAGGAAAAATAAGAAGATGGGGCCCCTTGTCTTCCAGCCCCCCCCAGCAGTTACTCCCTCTGCTCCCCCCTACTTCTACTATTACTATCCGCACTGTACTATTGCTATCCACTCAATACTATACTATTCACACTATACTGTAAATATCCACTATATTCTATACTATCCACACTATACCATTACTATAACTATTCACTGTATACTATACTAATTACACTATACTATTAGTATCCACTGTATAATATACTATCCACACTATACTATTATTTTGCACTGTATACTATACTTTCCATACTACACTATACACTGTATACTATTACTACCCACACTATACTATCCACTGTATACTACACTATCCCCTGTATACTATTAATATCTACTGTATAATATACTATCCCCTGTATACTATACTATTACTATCCACGCTATAGTATTACTATCCACTGTATACTATTCTATCCACACTATACTAATACTATTTACACTATACTATACCATTACTATCCACTCTGTACTATTCTATTCACACTATACTATACTATTACTATCCACTCTATACTATTGCTATCCACACTATGCTATTACTATCCAATGTATAATATACTACTACTATCCACACTATACTATACTATTTACACTATATTATTACTATCCACTGTATACTTTACTATTACTATCCTATCACTATCCACTGTATACTATATTATCCACACTATACTATTACTATCCACAGTATACTATACTATCCACACTATACTAATACTATTTACACTATACTATACCATTACTATCCACTCTATACTATTATATTCACACTATACTATTACTATCCACTCTATACTATTGCTATCCACACTATACTATTACTATCCAATGTATAATTTACTACTACTATCCACACTATACTATTTACACTATACTATTACTATTGACAGTATACTTTACTATTACTATCCTATCACTATTCACTGTATACTATATTATCCACACTATACTATTACTATCCACTGTATACTATACTATCCACACTATACTATTACTATTCACACTATACTATACTATTCACACTATACTATTACTGTCCACTGTATACTATACAATCCACACTATACTATTACTATCCAATGAATAATATACTGCTACTTTCCACACTATACTATACTATTACTTTCCACTGCATACTTTACTATTACTATCCTATCACTATCCACTGTATAGTATATTATCCACACGATACTATTACTATCCACTGTATACTATACTATTACTATCAACACTATACTATTACTATCCACTGTATACAAAACATTCATATATTATACTAGCCACACTATCTTATACTATTACTATCCACACTATACTATTACTATCCAATGTATACTATTCAATTCATAATATATTATACTATCCACAATATACTTTTCACACTTTAGTATACTACACTACTACTACCCACAGTACACTATACTATCCACACTATACTCAACTTTTACTATCCACTGTATAATATTACTATCCACACTATATTATACTATTACTATCCACTGTATACTATACAATCCACACTATACTATTACTATCCATACTATATTATACTATTACTATCCACTGTATACTATACTATCCACAATATACTATTACTATCCACACTATACTATTACTATCCACACTATATTATACTATTACTATCCACTGTATAGCATTCTATCCACACTGTATTATACAGTGTGTGTTGTGCATTTTATATCTACCTCACTGTATACTATCCACAAAGTACTATTTCTATCCACTGTATATTATAGTATCCAGATAATACTACATTATTACTATCCACTATATATTATGCTATTGGTATCCACACTATTACTTTACTATAAACACTATACTGTTACTATCCACTGTATACTATCTACACTATACTATACCTATCTCCTGTATACTATTACTACCCACACTATACTATTGGTATCCACTGTATACTATGCTATTACTATTTACTGTATACCATACTAATTACACTATAACTATCCACACAATTACTATCCACACTATTGCTTGTGAAGGTTCTCATTCATCCAGGTCATGGTTATAATTCTGTTTGGATTCAAACTTAGATCAACTGTGACATTTGAAATGTAGTTCTTGAAGACGTTTCGCTAGTCATCCGACTGGATCTCTCAATTCAGAATGACTTGTACAAGAATCTGTGGCACTTATGTACCCTGGAAATTCCCAATTAGCATATCACAGCCAGGTGGGGGTTCGACACCAACTGTCTGCCATGTACAATGCTGTTTTAACACCTTACTCTGGGCGTTCCTATAACACCTCTTAGCCCCTCTAATCACACACACACAAACACAACCCTTACACCTGGCTGTGATATGCTATTGGGATTTCCAGGGTACATAATTGCCACAGATTCTTGTACAAGTCATTCTGAATTGAGAAAGCCAGTCGGATGACTAGCGAAACGTCTTCAAGAACTACATTTCAAGTCCAGTTGATCTAATTGAATACAACAGATATATCCACACTATTACTATACCATTACTATCCACTTTATATTTTACTATTACGAGATAATATATTATACTATCCACAGTATTACTATACTATTACTATATACTATCCACAGTAAACTATATCTGCATTATACTATTACTCTCCACACAATATTACCGTATATACTCGAGTATAAACCGACCCGAGTATAAACCGAGGTACCCAATTTCAGCTAAAATCCTAATAAAAGTTGTGACTCGAGTATAAACCGAGGGTAGAAACTTGGCATTCAAGATGTTTTGGAAACTACAACTCCCAGCTAATAAAGCATGCTGGGAGTTTGTAGTTCCCAAACATCTTGAATGCCACCCTCACTTGGCATTCAAGATGTTTTGGGAACTACAACTCCCACTGCTTTATTAGCTGGGAGTTGTAGTTTCCAAACATCTTGAATGCCAAGTGAGGGTGGCATTCAAGATGTTTGGGAACTACAACTCCCAGCATGCTTTATTAGCTGGGAGTTGTGTTTCCAAACATCTTGAATGCCACCCTCACTTAGCATTCAAGATGTTTGGAAACTACAACTCCCAGCTAATAAGCATGCTGCGGAGTTGTAGTTCCCAACATCTTGAATGCCCCCCTCACCCTCCCACCCAGTTCAGTTTGTACCTGTCTCTTCTCCCTGTGGTCTCTTCTCCCTGTGGGCTCGGTCTCTTCTTCTCCCTGTGGGCTCTCCTCCATCCTTCCTGGCAGGTACGGTGCGGTATCCTGAGCATTCCGGCAGCCGCGCGATCTTTCTGTGCACTGTGGACTGGCGCGCCGGCTAACGTCACTGCCCAGCGCCGGCTTGGCGCCGGGCAGTGACGTCAGTGCCGGCGCGCCAGTACACAGAAAACGTGCGGCTGCCGGAATGCTCAGGTAAGCTAGTGACTCGAGTATAAACCGAGTCCGAGTTTTTCAGGCTGATTTTTTCAGCCTGAAAAACTCGGTTTATACTCGAGTATATACGGTACACTATTACTATCCACTCTATACTATACCATCCCCACTATAACTATCCATTGCATTCCGTATTTCTACTATACACTGTATACTATTACTTTCTAAACTATATAAAATTATCAAAATCCACACCACTACTATCCACTGTATTCTATAGTATTAATATCCACACGATTACTATCCACTATATATTTACACACTCTTACTATCCACTGTATACTATACTATCAATATCCATAGTATAACTATACTATTACTATCCACTGTATACTATACCATTAATATCCACAGTATTATTCATGCAATTCATGGTATTACTTTACTATTCACAATATTACTATCCACTGAATACTATACTATCCACACTAAATTATAACTATCCACTGAATACACAATATCTACACTATATTATACTTGCCACACTATTAGTATCCACTGCATACTATCCACACTATAATATACTATTAATATCCACTGTATAGTATCCACACTATACTATTACTATCCACTGTATACTATACTATCCACACAATACTATTACTATCCACACTATACTATTACATTCCACTATACTATGCTATTACTATCCAATGTATACTATTGCTCTTTCACTGTATACTAGCCACACTATACTATTACTATCCACCACTTTTACTATACTAGCCACACATTACTATAACTGTTACTATCCACTCTATACTATACTATTCACTGTATACTATACTATCCATACTATACTATACTATTCACTGTATACTATACTATCCACACTATACAATACTATTCACTGTATACTATACTATCCACACTATCATACTATTCACTGTATACTATACTATCCACACTATACTATACTATTCACTGTATACTATACTATCCACACTATACTATTCACTGTATACTATACTATCCACCTCATACTATCCACTGTATACTATACTATCCCCCCACTATACTATTCACTGTATACTATACATCCACACTATACTATTCACTGTATACTATACTATCTAACACTATACTATTCACTGTATACTATACTATCTCACACTCTAATACTATTCACTGTATAATATACTATCCACATAATTAAACTATACTTCCACACTATACTATCACTATCCATATCCACACTATACATATTCACTGTATACTATACTATCCACACTATACTATTCACTGTATACTATAACTATCCACACTATAACTATTCACTGTATACTATACTATATCCAACACTATACTATTCACGTATACTATACTATCCACACTATCACTATTCACTGTATACTATACTATCCACCCTATACTATTCACTGTATACTAACTACATCCACACTATACTATTCACTGTATACTATACTATCACACTATAATACTATTCACTGTATACTATACTATCCACACTATACTATTTCACTGTATACTATACTATCCACACTATACTATTATATTCACTGTATATATACTATCCACACTATAATACTATACATTCACTATTCTATACTATCCACACTATACTATTCACTTGACTATACTATACTATCCACATATACTATACTATTCCACACTATCCAATTACTATCTATCCTTATACTATTCACTGTATACTAACTATCCACACTATACTATACATCACTTATTCTTTACTATCCACACTATACTATTCACTGTATACTATACTACATCCACACTATACTATACTATTCACTGTATTCTATACTATCCACACTATACTATACATCCTGTATACTTAACTATCCTCATATACTATACTATCCACCTATACTATACTATTCCTGTATACATACTATCCACACTATACTAAACTATTCACTGTATTCTATACTACCCCACACTATACTTCACTGTATCCTATACTATCCACATATCTAATACTATCCACACTATACTATACTATCCACACTATACATTCACTGTATCTACTATCCACACTATACTATACTATTCACTTGTATTCTTACTATCCACACTATACTATTCACTGTATACTATACTATCCACACTATACTATACTATTCACTGTATTCTATACTATCCACACTATACTATTCACTGTATACTATACTATCCACAATATACTATACTATTCACTGTATACTATACTATCCACACTATACTATTCACTGTATCTATACTATCCCCACTATACTATTCACTGTATACTATACTATCCACACTATACTATTCACTGTATACTATACTATCAACACTATACTATTCACTGTATACTATACTATCCACACTATACTATTCACTGTATACTATACTAATCCCACTATAACTATTCACTGTATACTATACTATCCACACTATACTATTCACTGTATACTATACTATCCACACTATACTATTCACTGTTACTATACTATCCACACTATACTATACTATTCACTGTATACTATACTATCCACACTATACTATACTATTCACTGTATTCTATACTATCCACACTATCTATTCACTGTATACTATACTATCCACACTATACTATACTATTCACTGTATCTATACTATCCACACTATACTATTCACTGTATACTATCTATCCACAATATACTATACTATTCCTATACTATACTAATCCACTTCATATAACTAATACTATTCACTGTATACTATAACTATCCCACTATACTATTCACTGTATACTATACTATCCACACTATACTATTCACTGTCATACTATACTATCCACACTATATACTATTCACTGTATCTATAACTTCCCCATACAATACTATTCACTGTATACTATACTATCCACACTATACTATACTATTCACTGTATACTATACTATCCACACTATACTATACTATTCACTGTATTCTATACTATCCACACTATACTATTCACTCTATACTATACTATTACTATTCACTGTATACTATATTATCCACACTATACTAAACTATTCACTCTATATTATACTATTACTATTCACTATATACTATACTATCCACACTATACTATACTATTCACTCTATATTATACTATTACTATTCACTATATACTATACTATCCACACTATACTTATTTTCATTCACGCTATTACTATCCACTGTATACTCTTCTCTACTATATTATTATTCACACTATTCTCTAACTATTCACACTATATTGTACTATAACTTTCCACACTATACTATACTACACACTACTACAGTTATTCTTCTTCTACCTGTATAGGACACTATAGGGCGTCATTACATTTCCTGAGGAAGCTGCACAATTATAAAGCTGTGAAACGCGTTGAAGGGTCGATTAGACTTGACTCATATGTTGGGGGCTGTCCAGTTCAATGTTATACACAGTTTACCGATTTACTAAATAAGAAGGATCCCTGTACGTGTTTACGGATACAGACAGAGAGTTGTCAGACATTTAATAAATGATTATTATTATTATTATATTTATTAAGTTTTCAGGAACTTGTAAAACACTTTAGAAAGGGTCTAATTCAATAAGAGGTCCAACATTATCCCCATGTTCTTAATCCGCAGGAACCAATCAGATGTTTTCTAATTGTAGTAGACTGGTAAAAAGGGATCATCTGATTGGTTGAGGCAATGTGCAGGCAAAATGTTGCACCTCTTATTGAATTACCCTGTTACCCCAGAGCCATTTTATCCCCTGGGCACCAGCAGCTAATCCCCTGGACCTTCACACGTATTTCACAGAAAACCACAATGGTTCTAGTCAGAAGGGCCCCTGTGTTGTAAATGAATATTATGGGTCCAGGGCTATTGGACTAGAAATGGATGTTATAACCATCCCACGGACATGACGAACCTTTCATCTCTACTTACCCTTGGTACAAAGTTTACAATGGTCATACCTACCATTAGCCACTTACCTCCAGTCCCCAGGTCACGTCGTTAGTCGTATTCTACAGTTCCCTGGAACCGGATGTGTCAATGCGGATCAGTTAAAGAAATATAGGAAATAAAAAGGCCAATCACCTGTAAGGCTACGGTGCTGTTCTTCCCGGGATATTTCCCCACCAATCCTTGTTCCTTGCGCTTCTTGAATTTCCTAAAGTAGTCCTGTATCAGGAAGGTGGCATAGAACTTCCCCACGGTTACCTCATCATCTAAATGAACAGACAAATCTTTCCCAAGTCAGCAATGTTCATCAGCAGCCAAAATACTTACAGCTAGAAAGAGACAAGATGGCGGCACTTGGGTCTCAACAACAGGACGGGCTCCAACTAGCACAGAACATGGACAAGCAAGCAGTGTGGGCCAAGAGGTGGCTGGTCCCATGACAGCAGATAAAGTCCGTTACTGCCAATACGGTACGGGGGGCCGACCCGATAGGGGTTGTTACAGTTCATGCAGTGTAGTAAAGGAAGGATGGGGAAGGAGTGGGAACTGCATGTTGTACAGTTTCACTGCAGGTAGTAAAGGAAGGATGGGGAAGGATGGGAAATGCATGTTGTTAGAGTTTCACTGCAGTGTAGTAAAGGAAGGATGGGGGAGGATGGGAACTGCATGTTGTTACAGTTTCACTGCAGTAGTAAAGGAAGGATGGGGAAGGATGGGAACTGCATGTTGACAGTTTCACTGCAGTGTAAAAGGAAGGATGGGGAAGGATAAATTGAATGGGTGGGAACTGCATGTTGTTACAGTTTCACTGCAGTGTAGTAAAGGAAGGATGGGGAAGGATGGGAACTGCATGTTGTTACAGTTTCACTGCAGTGTAGTAAAGGAAGGATGGGAACTGCATGTTGTTACAGTTTCACTGCAGTGTAGTAAAGGAAGGATGGGGAAGGATGGGAACTGCATTTGTTACAGTTTCACTGCGGTGTAGTAAAGGAGGATGGGGAAGGATGGGAACTGCATGTTGTTACAGTTTCACTGCAGTGTAGTAAAGGAAGGATGGGAAGGGTGGGAACTGCATGTTGTTACGTTTCACTGCATTTTAGTAAAGAAGGATGGAAGGAATGGGAGGACTGCATGTTGTTACAGTTTCACTGCATGTTTAAAGGAAGGGGTGGGGAAGGGTGGGAACTGCATGTTGTTACAGTTTTCACTGCAGTGTGTAAAGGAAGGATGGGGAAGGGTGGGGAACTGCATGTTTGTTACAGTTTCACTGCAGTGTAGTAAAGGAAGGATGGGAAGGTGTGGAACTGCATGTTTGTTACAGTTTTCACTGCAGTGTGTAGTAAAGGAAGGATGGGGAAGGATGGGAACTGCATGTTGTTACAGTTTCACTGCAGTGTAGTAAAGGAAGGATGGGGAAGGGTGGGAACTGCATGTTGTTACAGTTTCACTGCAGTGTAGTAAAGGAAGGATGGGGAATGATGGGAAATGTCAGTTCTAATCTAATGATCTAATGTCCCCTTTCTACCCAGGCTGGGATTCCTGCGATCTATTAAATATCAATGTATAATCTACTTTCTATCTATTATCCCTATATTATTCCATGCGTCCCTCTCTAGGTCACACCTATGTCTACTGGTCCTTTCACCCATCAGAAAACTCGTCTTCTCCCTAAACCAATCAGAAACTGTGAAGGAAAGGCCAGGGAATCCCACCAGTCCCCGTGTTTCATACATGCAGCACGCGTGGAGATAGGCACAGGTGTCTATGTGGTATTCTGAAGCATGCATCTGTGATCATTGAACAAATGGAGGGGAATAGACCTAGCAAGAGGCAACACCAATTCCATGCCACCGGCCTAAAACAGAATTGCTTCAGAATATTCGGACAGGAGAGTTGAAATAAGAGAAAAGCTGCAGAAGAAGCTCAAGCACAGAGGTAATTACATTAACGGAGCGTCACGTGGCGGCCATGCAAGCGGAAAACGTGTACAAAGAACACAGCTGGAAGGAGACACAGACGACTGTTTTAAATGTGCAGTATCGAGTGGGGTTGGGAGGCTATTGAGTCTTTTCTTATTTGATCTTCAGACAGAAACCGTGGCTAATGAGCCATACGGCGGCCATTTTGTCTAACCACGCCCTTAATGCTGCTCACTGTATCATGCAGCCAACATGCTCTGTGTATAGAGACCAAACGTCACCTTCCATATGCCCAGCCTCCTCCACAGGTCGGACTGGATTGGGCAAGTTGCTCCTGGACCTGAATTCTCCTTACAGCTCCACCCGAGACTATAAAAAGTAGAATTAACTACAATACCAGGTCACGGTCACGTGAAGGATGAAATGGATTCTGCACTTTTAAAACACCAGATATCATTGTAAAGAAACACGCTGACGCACACGTGAAAAACATGGTTATCCAGTGGCACATTTCAAATCAATACAATAAAAGACACGTGTAATGTACATACGGTACTAATGGTAACGTTAAATCAAACAAAGGAATGAAAAATCGCCATTCTCCATGTCTCGAATAAATGAAGGTTCAGGTGTAGACCCAGAAAGTCAAAGGGATTCCGTAATGGGGAATCAATTTCTGCAGAGAGATGTGACCGGCTGAAGGTGGCGCTACAACCAGTAAATGTCAGGGCCCGTGTCCTAATGGGACCTCAGAAGCTCAGTTGTAGTGTCAGGTTCCCCTGTAACTTTCATTCATTCATCTTATGTCTCATTCGGCATCAGGGGAGGAAACGTGTCATTACAACTTCCTGTGGGAGGAGCTTCTTGCAGGTGCAGGAGGTCAAATCTCTGAGCAGGAACGGACTTTCCCAGGTAAGAGGATTTCGATTTCCGGAGTCTGATTTAGAACTTTCCTTTATTCAAGCACGCTACTTCCACTTTAAAAAAAACAAAAAACAGATAAAGGCCAAGTTATGGTAGATTTCATTTTACATATAAACAAACCCGTGAAGTGCAGAATTCACCGGTACGGAGTGTGAATGAATCCAAGGCCCAGTGGTGCTCAATGCAATTTAGATCTATAGATCTACACCCAGAGCCAATAATTAGAAGGAACATTATCAATAATATGTCTACCCACCAACCAGTAGTCTGGCGATATATGGTTATCAACCAATGTCGGAGAAAGGTCTGCCTGTAAAAATTCAATATCTCAGGCCAATCGGCTGGTGTCTACTCTTCCTTAGCGATTATGTGAGTTCAAGCTACTTCCGACTGGGACCCAGACTGAGGGGTACTCCATTTTCTGCCAAGGGGTGGAGCTTGGTCCCAACGTGCAGGAGGATGATTATTCTATTATTCTATTGGTTGGTCTCAGTTCAGAAGAAAGAAAGTGTATGAGACTCCTTTATCTATGTAAGTGCAACGCGGGATCACCTATCCCCAGGTGGGATTTCATCTTTCACTGACCCCATTTGCATTTAATGTAGAATTATCCTGTTAAACAACGTGGCCTGAATCTGTGTTTTTTTTTTTTAAATTTGTTGCACATTTTTCCATTCCTCATTTGATGTCTCAATAACCTGACAATGTAATAGCTAATACACATATACACCGATCTGCACTAAAAATGGCTGTTAATGTAATAAATGTATTTGTGATTATTACATTAAAATGACAGGGCAAAGATTTGATGGCTGTAGTAACCTGCACTAGCCAATCAGATTGCAGTTACAAAACGATAAGCTAAGATCTCATTGGTTGTTCTCAGTGAATAGCACAGGTAAATGTTGCTCCTCGTCATTACATACAGCATTGCAAAGTGAGTTTGTTAGAACCTATAGAATTATAAAGTTATAAACGGTGACATCTAGACACCCACATGCAGGGACATATTAATAACATTAATGTAGTAAGTGATTAGTAGAGCATTTGTCAATCCTGCAGCCCATCAATTCATACGTAGTGCAGCGTTTTATCCCTCTGTCCCTTTAATAAGTAAGTGTAAGCTCTGCGGTACGGATGGTGGTAAACATAACATTGGAGTTAATTACACTAACCGCCTGCAGGGGGGACGACTTGGTCCAACAGTTTCATGCTCGTCTTCTTCCAGATCTTCTTAATCACTGCCCGGAGCTCCTCATTGGCTTGTTCCAGGTTCCCTGAATGATACAATTGGTGAGTAGGGACTAGATATTGTACTTGATCCTGATTGGATGCTTACGTACACAAAACCACTCAGTCTGTTAAAGGGGAACTGTGGTCTCCATACCAGTGACCTTTATTAAAAAGGGCACACTCCCACCTTTAAAACGACTAGGATCATGCTTCTATCAGCTGCAATCTATCCAAAGTTACAGCAGTGTAAAGGGTGGTGTTTCCTGCTAGTACTGGGATCTGTGACATCACCAGCACTTGGGGTCTACCTCCAAGTTTAAGGTTGGAGCATGCTCACTGCTGGGGCTGTATCATAAACCATGCCCCAAGCCTTTTTTCTCTTTCCCTTCCTACACAGCTCGTCATGTGACTGTGACAGTTCCTTGTCTGTCCTGTCTGTCTGTCTAAGTCTGTAACTTTACAAGCCTATAACTTAAGATCCAGACAAGCTAGAGAGATCATCCGAGGCTTGCTTGAAATTATGAATAATATATATCTCACATAGATGAAGACCACAGTTACCCTTTAATATATATTTCCCTTACTAACACAACATTAAAAAAATAATTCCCAACAGATAATTATTGGAATGCACAAAGAATAAACATACTGATGTGGGATCAGTATGGCAGTCCCACACAAAGTGTAATAGGTGGGCAGGTTCTACTTACCTTCTGTTTTGATTTTCAGCGCTGTTCTAACAAGAGCAAACAGGGTTGCGTTAAACATCACCGTCCCGTCACTGTTAAGAGGCATATTCATGGCTACCAGTCTCTAAACAGAACAGGAAACAGTCAGCCTGCATTATCTAAACCTCTGGAACAGAGATTCCCATCATCCTCTGTGACACCATCTGCATGAACCTCAATTGAAACCACAACCATTAAGCTACACGTGGCAGCTATGTCTATTCATTTTATAAAACTTGTTAAATTATAAGTATATGTAAGAGCACCCATATTGATCAGTATTCCCCACTTAATTACATCTGTTTAGGGAATGTGCAATTTATTATAACCTACTTAGTATAATTATACAATATGTACATACCGTACCGTCTAAGGGAAACAATATGGCAGCTCCCACCCATATGTATAAATATACAGAGAAGGAATGTTCTGTACACACAATAAGCTATACCCTCATACTGTACTGTCTAGGAAACAATATGGCAGCTCCCACCCATATGTTATAAATATACAGAGAAGGATGTTCTGTACATACAATAAGCTATACCCTCATACTGTACTGTTAAGGGAAACAATATGGCAGCCCCACCCATATGTATAATATAAATATACAGAGAAGGATGTTCTGTACACACAATAAGCTATACCTCATACTGTACTGTCTAAGGGAAACAATATGGCAGCTCCCACCCATATGATAAATATAAATATACAGAGAAGGAATGTTTGTACACACAATAAGCTATACCCTCATACTGTACTGTAAGGGAAACAATATGGCAGCTCCCACCCATATGTATAAATATACAAGAAGGAATGTTCTGTTCACAATAAGTATACCTCATAATGTACTGTCTAAGGGAAACATATGGCAGCTCCACCCATATGTATAATATAAATATACAGAGAAGGAATGTTCTGTAACAATAAGCTATACCCTCATACTGTACTGTCTAAGGGAAAACTATGGCAGCTCCCACCCATATGTATAAATAAATATACAGAGAAGGAAGTTCTGTACATACAATAAGCTATACCCTCATACTGTACTGTCTAAGGAAACAATATGGCAGCTCCCACCCATATGTAAAATATAATATCAGAGAAGGAATGTTCTGTACATACAATAAGCTATAACCTCACATTGTACTGTCTGGGAAACAATATGGCAGCTCCCACCCATATGTATAAATATACAGAGAAGGAATGTTCTGTACAACATAAGCTATACCCTCATACTGTACTGTCTAAGGGAAACATATGGCAGCTCCCACCCATATGATAATATAAATATACAGAGAAGGAATGTTCTGTACATACAATAAGCTATACCCTCATACTGTACTGTCTAAGGAAACATATGGCAGCTCCCCCCATATGTATAAATATACAAGAAGGAATGTTCTGTCATAACAATAAGTATACCCTCATACGTACTGTCTAAGGGAAACAATATGGCAGCTCCCACCCATATGTATAAATATACAGAGAAGAATGTTCTGTACATACAATAAGCTATACCCTCACTGTACTGTCTAAGGGAAACATATGGCAGCCCCACCCATATGTATAAATATACAGAGAAGGAATGTTCTGTACATACAATAAGCTATACCCTCATAGTGTACTGTCTAAGGAACAATATGGCAGCTCCACCATATGTTATATAAATATACAGAGAAGGAATGTTCTGTACACAATAGCTATACCCTCATACTGTACGTCTAAGGGGACAATATGGCAGCCCCACCATATGTATAAAATAAATACAGAGAAGGAATGTTCTGTACAACACATAAGCTATACTCATACTGTACTGTAAGGGAAACAATATGGCAGCTCCCACCCATAGTATAAATATAAATCAGAGAAGGAATGTTCTGTACAACAATAAGCTATACCTCCATACTTACTGTCTAAGGAAAAAATATGCAGCTCCCACCCATATGTATATAAATATACAGAGAAGGAATGTTCTGTACACACAAAGCCTACCCTCATACTGTACTGTCTAGGGAAACATATGGCAGCTCCCACCATAGTTTATAAATATAAATAAGAGAAGGAATGTTCTGTACAACAATAAGCTATACCTCCATACGTACTGTCTAAGGGCAATATGGCAGCTCCCACCCATATGTATAAAATTACGAGAAGGAATGTTCTGTACAACAATAAGCTATACCCCTATACTGTACGTCTAAGGGAAACAAATGGCAGCCCACCCATATGTTAAATATAAATATACAGAGAAGGAATGTTTTGTACATACAATAAGCTATACCCTCATACTGTACTGTCTAAGGGAACACTATGGCAGCTCCCACCTAATGTATAATATATACAGAGAAGAATGTCTGTACACACAATAACTATACCCCCTACTGTACTGTCTAAGGGAAACAATATGGCAGCTCCCACCCATATGTATAAATATACAGAGAAGGAATGTTCTAATATACAGAGAAGGAATGTTCTGTACACAATAACTATACCCTCATACTGTACTGTTAAGGGAAACAATATGGCAGCTCCCACCCATATGTATAAATATACAGAGAAGGAATGTTCTGTACACACAATAAGCTATACCCTCATACTGTACTGTCTAAGGGAAACAATATGGCAGCTCCCACCATATGATAATATATGTTCTGTACACACAATAAGCTATACCCTCATACTGTACTATCTAAGGGAAACAATATGGCAGCTCCCACCCATATGTATAAATATACAGAGAAGGAATGTTCTGTACATACAATAAGCTATATCCTCATACTGTACTGTGTAAGGGAAACAATATGGCAGCTCCCACCCATATGTATAAATATAAATATACAGAGAAGGAATGTTCTGTACATACAATAATCTATACCCTCATACTGTACTGTGTAAGGGAAACAATATGGCAGCTCCCACCCATATGTATAAATATACAGAGGAAGTAATGTTTCTGTACACACAATAAGCTATAATCCTCATACTGTACTGTCTAAGGGAAACAATATGGCAGCTCCCACCCATATGTATAAATATAAATATACAGAGAAGGAATGTTCTGTACACACAATAAGCTATACCCCCATACTGTACTGTCTAAGGGAAACACTATGGCAGCTCCAACCCATATGTATAAATGTAAATATACAGATAATGAATGTTCTGTACACACAATAAGCTATACCCTCATACTGTACTGTCTAAGGGAAACAATATGGCAGCTCCCACCTATATGTATAAATATACAGAGAAGGAATGTTCTGTACATACAATAAGCTATACCCTCATACTGTACTGTCTAAGGGAAACAATATGGCAGCTCCCATCCATATATATATAAATATACAGAGAAGGAATGTTCTGTTCATACAATAAGCTATACCCTCATACTGTACTGTCTAAGGGAAACACTATGGCAGCTCCCACCCATATGTATAAATATACAGAGAAGGAATGTTTTGTACACACAATAAGCTATACCCTCATACTGTACTATCTAAGGGAAACAAAATGGCAGCTCCCACCCATATGTATAAATATACAGAGAAGGAATGTTCTGTACATGCAATAAGCTATACCCTCATACTGTACTGTCTAAGGGAAACAATATGGCAGCTCCCACCCATATGTATAAATATACAGAGAAGGAATGTTCTGTACACACAATAAGCTATACCCTCATACTGCACTGTCTAATGGAAACAATATGGCAGCTCCCACCCATATATATAAATATACAGAGAAGGAATGTTCTGTACACACAATAAGCTATAGCCTCATACTGTACTGACTAAGGGAAACAATATGGCAGCTCCCACCCATATGTATAAATATACAGAGAAGGAATGTTCTGTACATACAATAAGCTATACCCTCATACTGTACTGTCTAAGGGAAACAATATGGCAGCTCCCACCCATATGTATAAATATACAGAGAAGGAATGTTCTGTACACACAATAAGCTATACCCTCATACTGTACTGTCTAAGGGAAACAATATGGCAGCTCCCACCCATATATATAAATATACAGAGAAGGAATGTTCTGTACACACAATAAGCTATACCCTCATACTGTACTGACTAAGGGAAACAATATGGCATCTCCCACCCATATGTATAAATATACAGAGAAGGAATGTTTTGTACACACAATAAGCTATACCCTCATACTGTACTGTCTAAGGGAAACAACATGGCAGCTCCCACCTATATGTATAAATATAAATGTACAGAGAAGGAATGTTCTGTACACACAATAAGCTATACCCTCATACTGTACTATCTAAGGGAAACAAAATGGCAGCTCCCACCCATATGTATAAATATAAATATACAGAGAAGGAATGTTCTGTCCATACAATAAGCTATACCCTCATACTGTACTGTCTAAGGGAAACAATATGGTAGCTCCCACCCATATGTATAAATATACAGAGAGGGAATGTTCTGTACATTCAATAAGCTATACCCTCATACTGTACTGTCTAAGGGAAACAATATGGCAGCTCCCACCCTTATGTATAAATATACAGAGAAGGAATGTTCTGTACACACAATAAGCTATACCCTCATACTGTACTGTCTAAGGGAAACAATATGACAGTTCCCACCCATATGTATAAATATAAATATACAGAGAAGGAATGTTCTGTACACACAATAAGCTATACCCTCATACTGTACTGTCTAAGGGAAACAATATGGCAGCTCCCACCCATATGTATAAATATAAATATACAGAGAAGAAATGTTCTGTACACACAATAAGCTATACCCTCATATTGTACTGTCTAATGGAAACAATATGGCAGCTCCCACCCATATGTATAAATATACAGAGAAGGAATGTTCTGTACACACAATAAGCTATACCCTCATACTGTACTGTCTAAGGGAAACAATATGAAAGCTCCCACCCATATCTTTAAATATACAGAGAAGGAATGTTCTGTACACACAATAAGCTATACCCTCATACTGTACTGTCTAAGGGAAACAATATGGCAGCTCCCACCCATATATATAAATATACAGAGAAGGAATGTTCTGTACACACAATAAGCTATACCCTCATACTGTACTGTCTAAGGGAAACAATATGGCAGCTCCCACCCATATGTATAAATATAAATATACAGAGAAGGAATGTTCTGTACACACAATAAGCTATACCCTCATACTGTACTGTCTAAGGGAAACAATATAACAACTTCAACCCATATGTATAAATATAAATATACAAAGAAGGAATGTTCTGTACATACAATAAGACATATTCAGAAACCTGATATGAAATGAGGGGTTTGACTGTGCAGGCAGATTAAACAAGTTAGGGCTATTTACATTGGAGAAGTGGAGATTTTGCAAGGATATGGTCACTTTATACAAATATATTAATGGCCCATTATTTGTGCATTATTTGTGCATTATTCACTAATCGGTCATACCAGAGGACACATGGACATCCTTTAAGCTTAGAAGAAAAAAAGTTCTTCAAGTTAGGAAAATGAGAAAGGTGAAACGGTCTTCCAGCAGAGGTGGTAATGGCAAGTTCATTAAATAACTTTAAAAGGGAGCTGGATAACTTTCAAAACTAAACTGGATTAATGGTAATAAAGAAAAGGCTATAAAGGTTGGACTAGATGGATATATGTCTGTGTACAACTTCCAAAACTATGTTACTATAGAATTGTTAGATAGACATTATGGGTAGGGTATAAAGGTTGGACTAGATGGACGTATGTCTTTATACAACCTCCAATACTATGTTACTATGTAACTGTTATACAGACATTATGGGTAGGGTATAAAGGTTGGACTAGATGGACGTATGTCTTTATACAACCTCCAATACTATGTTACTATGTAACTGTTATACAGACATTATGGGTAGGGTATAAAGGTTAGACTAGATGGACGTATGTCTTTATACAACCTCCAATACTATGTTACTATGTAACTGTTAGACAGACATTATGGGTAGGGTATAAAGGTTGGACTAGACGGACATGTGTTGCTTATGCAAGTTTATCATCATTAAAACGTTTGCAATTATGGTAGAAACGGCCAATACTACTCCTCATTGTTGGGATTGACTGGTCTGTGGGTATTTATAATGAAGCTGTCAGTTGTGAGCTCTTGTGGTTTGGTCCAGTTTTATTCATTTTAGAAGCTCCCATTTCCATTAAACTAGTGTAAAGAAGGCCATGGTTTACAGCTTTCAGCTGTGGTAAAATAACTACAAATTATTTCCCAATGTTCACCTAACCTATTAAAAAGATAGATTGCATGATACAACATTCCACTGGAACACTTTGGGTGTCTGTACATCTACGTACCGTATATACTCGAGTATAAGCCGACTCGAGTGTAAGCCGAGGTACCGATTTTTGCCTCCAAAATCAGAAAACCATGATTGACTTGAGTATAAGCTGAGGGTAGATAGTTGCCCTTTAAATGTACAGTAATCCCATACAGTAACCCTAATACATTTCCACTGTAGATGTTTGGAAACTACAACTCCCAGCATGCTTTCGTTGCTGGGAGTTGTAGTTTCCAAACACCTATAGTGGAAAGGTATTGGGTGTTACTGTATGGCATACTGTCCCCCACCCTAGAGCCCCCCAGTTCACTTACCGTACCTGGCCAGTCTTCAGTCTTCATCTCTCTGTCGGCTGCCGCTCGCTCTGTGCTGAGCCGGCAATTCCCAGTACTGCTTCGCGGCTGCGCGATGACGTCATCATCGCGCACCCGCAAAGAACTACTGGGAACTGCCGGCTTTCCTTCCTGACTCGCGGCTGCATCTGGAATTAAGGTAAGTTTTCTCTTGACTCGAGTATAAGCCGAGGCAAGGTTTTTAGGTTGATTTTTAAACCTAAAAACCTCGGCTTATACTCGAGTATATACGGTAGATATCCCATTCCTGCTCTAATATTTATATTTCAGACTTTGTTATGAATGTGGTTAATAATTTTCATTCTTTCTTCCTATAGCTGTTGTCTGACATTGTCAACTGTAATGTGATGTCGGTATTACAAGTAAGAATCTCATTTTTTACTTTTTGTTCAGACAATTAATCTGGTTCCATTGAAACTCTGTCCGGTAGTATCTCTCCCCTCGGGGTTATAGGGAAATATGTTTGCTGTTCCCCGCAAGGTGACATAGATAGGACAGTAACTATGACATTGTTTTACAGATGACCAGGATTGTGCTTCCAACCATGCTGAAGAAGTGAGTATGGTTCCAAATGTCAGATTTGCCTGCGGCTCTACTTGTGGTCAGAATAACTAAAAATTATAATCCTGGAGCCTCAATGAATGAATCTTTTGTGTCTGTTGTGATAGAAATGTTCACATATATAGTAATCAATTATCTCTCATTTCCATTTATAATGCACATCATCAATGTTATATAATCAAGTGGTTAGTTAGACTGTAACATGCACTTCCCTAGGGCTAATAGCTGTGTGTAAAGCAAGGATAAAGTCTGATAACAGGTTGTAGTTGTAGGAATGTACCTGGCATCTTATCATAAACAGGCCCATCTAGCAGAGAGTATTATGGAGCCATATAGGGAGTCTAACCTCTAAAGTTGTTGAGACTTGATGCAGTTGGGTTCTCATGGATTATCTTTCCCTTATCTGCTTTTAGTCCCTCTCAGAGCAACCCCACCCATATAGTAAAGGGGGTTGAACATTCCTGGAAAGGTGTCTCTCCCCTTGTCTGCTTGCAGGGGCGAACTGGGCCAGTAGGTTGAGGGGCAAATGCCCTCTAAACCAGGCCATTGAAACAGTTTAAAAACCGCGCAAGCACATCACAGTGTGCTTCCGCACATAATGAAGTCATCGGGGCGCGCCAGCCATGAGCCATGTGTAGGGGACTCTGTTGTATTTTCCTCCCAGGCCAAAAAATCCCAATCCTCCCCTTTAATGAGATCACTATATACTTATGTATCTTTAGTATATTAGACTATATAATACAATGTGTAGTAACCATTTCTGAGTACATATGTAATTCTATAATCTATTATATATGTGAGCAATATGTTTTGCCACCCCTAAAATAGTTTAAAGGGTATCTGTGGTCCAAAAATCACTTTAGGTAAATTGACAGAATTTCCTTTCCTGAGTATTTTTTCAATTTACTTTCATTATTTTTTTTACATAGTTTTGAAGATATTTACATTTTTATGTGTGATATGGTAGCAGCATCACCAGATCCCCTGCACTTCATGTTATACAGACATATGGGTAGGGTATAAAGGTTGATAGATGGACGTATTGTTTTATACAACCTCCCAATACTATGTTACATGTAATGTTATACGACATGTATGGGTAGGGTATAAAGGTTGGACTAGATGGAGTATGTCTTTATACAACCTCCATACTATGTAATATGTAACGGTTATAAGACATATGGGAGGGTATAAAGGTGAACTAGATGGACGATGTCTTATACACCCCAATACTATGTTACTATGTAACTGTTTATACCGACATTATGGGTAGGGTATAAAGGTTGGACTAAGTGGATGTATGTCTTTATACAACCTCCAATACTCTGGTACTATGTAACTGTTATACAGACATTATGGGTAGGGTATAAAGGTTGGACTAAGATGGACGTATGTCTTATACACCTCCAAATATAGTTAATATGTAACTGTTATACAGACATTATGGGTAGGTCTAAAGGTTGACTAGATGGACGTATGTCTTTATACAACCTCCAATACTATGTTACTATGTAACTGTTAGACAGACATTATGGGTAGGTATAAAGGTTGGACTAGATGGACGTATGTCTTTATACAACCTCCAATACTATGTAATTGTAACTGTATACAGAATAGGGTAGGGTATAAGTTGGACTAGATGGATGTATGTCTTATAACCTCAAAACTATGTTACTGGTGTAACTGTTAACAGACATTATGGGTAGGGTATAAAGGTTGGACTAGATGGAGTATGTCTTTAACAACTCCAATACTATGGACTATGTAACTGGTTACAGACATTATGGGTAGGTATAAATGGACTAGATGGACGGATGTCTTATACAACCTCCAATACATGTTAATATGTAACTGTTAACAGACATTTGGGTGGGTATAAAGGTTGGACTAGATGGATGGATTCTTATATATATTGAAGTTTATTAAACGGCTACAACTATGCATAAACAATAAACTGAAACAAACAATACATACATAGCATATTGGCTTTTGCATAAAAATAAAAAGTCTCGTTCGAGAAGAAAGTCCAGTCCAAAGGAAATAAAAAGTCTTACAGCAGACAACAAATATAAAAACCAATCTTAATTCAGATCTTTCTTAAAAAGTAATAAAATCGATCTCCCAAAGAGATATAAGTAAATTCAACTCTAAATCAGAGAGAAAAAAGAAACCAAATAAAACCGAGCCCGCCTTCCTACACTCTAATATACTAACCCTGTCACCTACTAACAGATAGATGATGAGGGGATAGACAACCGTTCGCACTATCACGCAATAAATTAAAGATCTTACTGCAGAAAAAAGGAAAACATAAGTTTGAATTGTTCAAGTTTATAAACCACATTTTATTCCAACATCCATACAACGAGACACCAAGGAAACAAATATTAAAACTAATATTACAACACCATATTAAAACTAACATTATAACAATCATTAAAACATATAAATTATTAACATATTAAACAACACGAAAAGAAACATCAAAACAAGAATCGTTTGGCTTCCGTAGAAACTACTAAGGATACATTCTTCATTCTAATGACTTAGACACTTGAGAGGGCAAAGTGTAAACTACTCACCCTGGAATGATGAGCCCAGACATAAAAACACAAACGGCCTAGGCAAAAAAAGGGCAAGTGATAAGACAGGAAAACCACCACCAAGAAAACTCAAGGGGATAAGCTATCAGTCAGCATCTGCCCTCACACGGCAAGCTGTGCTCAAGTACAGGCCTCTCCACAGAGACCATTCCCTTCCTCATCCTTTTCTCCAGAGCCTTACCTTAACAGTTCCCTCAGGATGTGAGAACCACACCTCACAGGAAGGACTTTATGCCTAATTGAAATTTGGCACCGTGCACTCCACGTGGTAGAATTTTACTATTGTGCTAACTAGAATAAGGTGCTTAACTCAATACGCATGCCTTGGACACCCCATAAGCCACCCCTGGTATTACATACCTGAGAGGCAGGGGATAACCAAATTTTGGACACCCTTTTTGTAAACTCTATGTTAAAAGGACAATTAAGCAGGAAGTGGTCCATCGTTTCTCAAGACCACTGCAGCTCTCCCGGGGACACATTCGGTCATTGCGGCGCCCTACTTATCACATTGCTCTTACATAGAGTTTTCCATGGAAGGAACGCCAGCAATATCCCTAAACTTCGGGGGAACCCTGGGGGACACCACTAAAGAGGCCCTATATCAATATATTGCTGGGCAGTCTTTTAAGACAAGCGGCTCATGGAAATAGGAAGAACAAGACCTCTGGTCGATGCCCTCCTAGGTGAGGATCTAATTCTTCCATAACCCACTTGCCACTTCCTCTGGCTTTCAGGGCTCCTGCCACAGGAGGGGAGAGGACCTCGATGATTCCGCAGACTCTTTACCAAGCCGCCCTCATCCAAGACCCAAGAAATGGAGTGACCCAGCTTTAAAAATCTCTACCCACAAAGGAGGCTTCTTTCGAGGGGTGCAAAGTGTATTTAAAAAACTGTTCACAAAGAACACGACAGGGTTGAGCATGCCCAACCCTCCCTCCTCCTTTGCGGTAGGCGACAGTCTTTGATTAGGTTCAGTTTGTTTCCCACATAAAAGCAGGAAAAAACAAACTATGATTCTTGCATAGTACTCTGGCAAAAGGCACACAGTACTTACATACAGAAAAAAGCGGGACCAGGTAAGTCTTGATCAATGAAACCCTTCACTAAGAGTGTATGGTCTCCCCTTCCACTGATCCACCCTCAAAGATGCAAGTTCCAACCTAGACACCAATTTGTTCCAGCGAAATCGCCTTGGCCAAAAGTGATCTAAGATTTAATTTGGGGGAAGGCTCAGGGAAGATCCCCGGGAGGTTAAAGGCAGGCTCGCCTTCTTTTCCCATCCAGAAAGCTTCAATATTGTTCCTGTTGATGAGGGAACCTGAAGCCTCAGAATTTTCCTTGACAGTTCGGCACCCACCTCGTGGAGCTCGAGACTACCAGAGTAATGTCATCCGCATAGGCAGCTACCTTCAGGAAACTCCCGGAGAGACAGGTACCCCCCGCAGCACGCTGCCATCAAAACTCTTGATCAGAGGATCTATGGCGAAAGCGTAAAGCAGAGGGCTGAGCGGGGCAACCCTGCCTGACCCCCGAAGAGACACCCTAAAAGGTTCCCCCAACCAGCCATCACAAAGGGAATGCTTCAGGCCTTCATACAAAACCATGAGCCAATTGATGAAACCCTCAGGAACACCGTTCTTCCAAGGACACTCTAGAGATACTTGTGATTCACTCTATCAAGGCCTTAGACTGGTCCAGTGACAAAGGTATTTCCCCACTCACAAGACCTGCAACGCATTAGGGCTCCCGGACCCCCACATACTGCGGAAAAGGTGGATCTACCCTTAACCGTGCAGTGCTGCGAGGGAGAAAGCACCAGGTGTGCTACCTCAAAGAGGCGTTGAACAATACTTTTGCCAAGATTTTCCTATCCGTATTGAGTAAAGCGATGGGGTGCCAGTTCTCAATATAGGAAGAATCTAACCCTTTTGACAAGCAGAAATCAAAGCAGAACGCCTCATGGAGGGTGGAAGGAGACCCTCAGAAAGGGAGTCCGAAAAAACTCCACAAGACTAGGGGCAGGACATCACAAAAGGCCTTGTAGAACTCCGCCGTGAGCCCATCGGGCCCAGGGGATTTCTTAACAGCAAGGCTTCTTGGCTGCCCCACATCCTCCACAGTGATATCCCCTGTCAAAGAACCCAAGGAATATCAGATCTTGTCTGAACAGGAGTCTGCTCCAAAAAGTTGGATATGCCGGCCTGGCTGAGCTCTTTCTAGAAAAGAGGTCAGATAAAAGCTCTTAACAACCGACAGGATACCTGCTGGAGATGTCTCCAGGGTCCATCACTCCCCCGCCAACCGCTAATCGATTTGCGAGCGATGGAGTCCTGCAACTCTGATAGGGATCGGGAGAATGGTGTGACCCATAATCCTCTCAAGTTCAGGGAGGCCAGACGGTCATACTGGAACCTCCTCATCTGAGACTTTACCTGGTGATCTGCCCAAAGTCACCACAATCAGAACACCAGCCTATCCAACTTCCTCTTAAGTTTAGATAGGCATGATATTTACTCTGTACCTTCAATCGTCGGCTCGAAAGAGCGTGCGGTCCTCTTTTTGGTGATCTCCCACCATTCCGTCCTACTGCGGCAGACATCCTTCGGGACTCTGATCTGAAAGAAGGCCAAAAAGACTGTTTAGTACATTCCTCGTCAAGGATGGTCGAATTGAGGTGCCAGAAACCCTATCTCGAGGGGGCCTCTGGAATATTCAAGGACATGACCACCAAACAGTGATCTGAGAACTCTACTGCCTTCACCTCAAGAGAGAGAAGTAATATAGAGTCCTTTTAACAAAAAACAACTATCCTACTACTACCGTACCTAAACTATCTATCCTACTACTACTACTACACCTATTATCACACCACTAATACTACCTCTATGAAAAGTGGAACCCGTGAGGCCTGGAGATTGGCGAATGTGCACATCTACCAGACCTGCTCTCTAACTAAGCCATTCAAAAATACGCTGTCGTACCCCAACCTGCCAGCCTGGCCTCTCCTGTCCATTGGCCTAGCGATGGTGTTAAATCCCCACCAAACACTACAGGCTGGCTGCGTAAAAGAAAGGGCTTTATTCTGGTAACACTTCCTTCCTCCGGCCTTGTCTGAGGGCCATAAAAATTTATTAGCCGCAGAGGCAACGTTCACCAGAACATTCTAAGCATGCAGCGTCCATCTCGATTTCAATCACCCTGTTTGACTGTACAAGATCTGTTTTACAAAAAGAACAGCCACTCCACTGTAAGGCTCGGCGGCAAGAGACCAAAGGACGGTCCACAGGACCAGTCCCCTTGCGCGATGGATCTCAGCCAAAGCTGGTGCCGGGCTCTCCTGCAAAAAGAAAATGTCTGCCTCAATTTGGGAGAGAAAAAATAACGCCAGCTACGGCACTTACAGACTTGATGGAGGCAACATTAATTGTACACATCTTATTGGAGGGGGCACAGCCATTACAAGGTGAATGAGTTATGGGGGGGTTTTCATTTACCCTTCTTTACCCTCCTCCCCTCATCATCGGACCCTTCCCTCTAGCTGGAGAGGCCGGATGGCAACCGCTCAGCTCCTGATTGTCTATAAAAATTAAATCGAAGAGAGGTTCTCTAGCTAATCTCTCTCTAGCCTCGCTATTTCTTCCTCCAGACTGTCTCTCCTAACACAGAGTAAGGATTTTTAAGCGGAATAGACAATTTGGGAATGGCTTGTTCCTCTTGCTCCTCCCATTCCCACCAAACTCCATCCCCCCTTCTCGACAGGGAGGACCTTCGGACTTTGGAAGCAGAGTACAAACTGGGTGAGATATTTGGGCAAGAGCCCCCCTTGAATTGGATCTGGTAACCCTGGTTTCGGGCTTATAAATAGGTCCAGAAATGAGCTTGGGTTTGGGTGACCCTGATAATTTTTGGTCATCTCTGCTCTGGGAGCTTCCTGTGGGTCACAGTGACAGGCTCCGCAGGCATGGTGGTACTCTCTTTGGCCCCAGAGCAATGCGAGGGGACACTTCTCCAGCGCACTGCTTCCCAGAAACTGATACAACCTCAGAGCTCATTCCTCGGAGACTACCATCTCCTCTGCAAACTCTTGCGCAACTTGCTGCCAAGAGACAGGGCAAGAGGTGTAATGTGTGCCCATCTCACCGCAGAGGGTTGCAAAGACACTGTTAGGGCAGTCTTTCGCATTGTGCCCCAGCTCAAGGCATAGGGCACACTTCAGTTTGTCACAATACATTGAAAGATGACGAAACGACCCGCACTTCCAGCACTGACGCGGCTGGCCCGGGTAGAAGCATTGTATCCATATCCCTGCCGATAAAGGCAGAATTCGGGATGTGCTGTGGTAACGTTACGGACTGTGTTCAGTTTAACGTGCATTCCAACCACCATCCCAAATCCACTGTCATAAGGTTTTAAACAGGTGCTTTGGACGGAGCCGTATCTCCCAAGCCAGGTGCGGAGGTCTGAGGGCGGAATGCTCTATTAAAGACCTTTATGGTCACTCTCACGACAACGGCCGGGAAACCGCACAACCCGAAAGCCAATCCACCAAGCAGGATCCCTGTATACTTTTCCAAAACTCATCCAGACCTTGGGGGGACACAAAGCTGATGACAAACTCCCCCGGATGGGCCCAGAAATAAAGGCAAAGATGTCCCCTGCCTCAAACCCAACCCGAGGAGTCTGTCAATCACCTGCTGCCTATCCGGAGAAGGGCCTCCCCCCCACTTCAAGTTCACCACATTCCTCCTACCACCGCCACTGTACATGTTACATACCAGATGTTTGTGCGTTAGCAGGAACAGTCCTCCGTGTAGCAGAATGAGTGGCTTGGCAGGGACGCATAGATGTAGGTTTGGTCCTGCAGTGAAACTGGAGGCTGCTTAGCGGAAACAGATTGAACCTTTGCACAACTGGGACCAGAGATCCAGCAGATCTTACAGGGGGGACAGACACAGACTGGACAGGGGGAGCCTTGGACACAGACACTGGGGGACACAGAGGGAGATTGGGAGACAGACACAGCAGGAGCAGGGGAAAGGGAAACAGGTGCTGGGCCAGCAGGGACCGGGTGATCCACACTTACCACCTATTGGTGGACCCTCCATCCCGCTGGCCCAGGCTCTGCCGCCATCTCTCGGATGCTGGGGGGGATCGATCACCCAGAGCCTCCGCATCTCCAGCTTAGGAACCAAGATTTTAGATTCCCTAATTGCCACGCCTTCTCTTCCAATAGAAACTTGCTTGGGGACTTTAACTGTAAGGCAAACTCTTTGCTGATCTTTCCTCTACCAAGATGGCCGCCGGGACTTGCTTGGGACCAGCTGAAAACTTCCTGCTTTCCTGACCTCTCTTCTCCTTAGGCTTCCTCAGGTGCAGTGTAATAGCAGGATCTGTGCTGATTGGCCACTGCGAGATCCATCCCTGACCACAGCCTCTGAAACACCAGAACCAGCTGACACAGCCTTTGGATCCAAAATGGCCGCTGCAGGTACTTTCCTCTCACTGCCCTGAAACTTAAAGATTGCCTCTTTACATATGGGAACTTTATCTGACGTTCCTTACAGCCGCCACTGACAGACTCTTCTCCTTTCTGGGAGGAGCAGGAGCACTGGTAGCTGCAGGTGTGAGTCACTGGCACTAACAGATCCAAGATGGCCGCGAACCACATGTTCCAGCCATGTTTGGTGTGGTAGACTCCAGGCACTTGGAGTTAGTGGAATTAAAGGGGTTTGCATGCATGGTGGAAAACCACAACTTTCTCTTTCTTGTGCTTTTCCCCTATTTTCCTCCTCTTTGCCAGATTTCATCCATGGAGAATTCCAGTTCTGCTTTATGGGAGATTCAGACATTTTATTTCTTTCAGCAAACCGGGGGATTTAGGATCTTCCACAGCCCAGTCATTTCTTTCCTTGTCTTTTGTCCAGGTGTTACTGATGGGGGAAATGGTGACCGAGACCTCCCTTCAGAGGCCCCAGGCACCCCCCTGCCTGCACGACACTGGGGAGACCTGAAAGAACAGCATGGCTGGGCCTAAGCTGTATTCCCCCTGCCTTTGCTCTCCTTCTCTGCCTGGAAACGATCCCTCAGGGTATAATCCTCCCGCATAGGACCAATTTCATCTCCCAAGGCCTGTTCCTCCTTGGTAAGCAGCTCAAATCTCTTTCCATGGCGAGAAATGATGCTTGAGTCTTGGGATTGGATGTAGAAACATCACCAACACAAGATCTTTTTTTTGTTTAATTCTACTTCAGGGATCTTAACTTTTCTTTTATAGCAACATATCTCTTTAGGCCGTTTGCCAGGGCCTCCGCAAATCCAGGATCCCCAGGCTCAAGGTGTTTTTTGGCCCAGGTAGCAGCAGAAGGCCCAGGCTCCGGACCGGGCTCTGGAGGCCATAGTAGGCCCAGAACAGTGACCAAACGGATATTGTAATCCTTGAGCTACAGACACACAATCAGTAACGCCAACTTGCACAACACTACCAATGCTCTGTTCATGTAACTGTTAACAGACATTATGGTGGGGTATAAAGTTGGACCAGATGGACGTATGTCTTATACAACCTCCCATACTATGTTACTATGTAACTGTTATACAGACATTATGGGGGGTATAAAGGTTGGACAGATGGACGTATGTCTTTATACAACCTCCATACTATGTTACTATGTAACTGTTATACAGACATTATGGGTAGGGTATAAAGGTTGGACAGATGGACGTATGTCTTTATACACCTCCAATACTATGTATAGTAAACTGTTATACAGACATATGGGTAGGGTTAAAGGTTGGACTAGATGGAGTATGTCTTTATACAACTCCAATACTATGTTACTGTAGTTTACGCATTATGGGTAGGGTATAAGGTTGGACTAGATGGACGTATGTCTTATACAACCTCCATACTATGTTACTAGAACGTTTGACAAGACATTATGGGTAGGGTATAAAGGTTGGACTAGATGGACTATGCTTTAACAACCTCCAATACTATGTTACTATGTAACTGGTATACAGACATATGGTAGGGTATAAAGGTTGGACTAGATGGACGTATGTCTTTATACAACCTCCAATACTATGTTACTATGTAACTTTCAGACATTATGGGTAGGGTATAAGGTTGGACTAGATGGAGTATGTCTTATAACTCCCTCAATAATATGTTACTATGTAACTGTTATACAGACATTATGGGTAGGGTATAAAGGTTGACTAGATGGACGTATGTCTTTATAAACCTCAATACTATTTTACTATGTAACTGTTATACAGACATTATGGGTAGGGTATAAAGGTTGGACTAGATGGACGTATGTCTTTATACACCTCCAATACTATGTACTATGTAACTGTTATAACAGACATTAGGTAGGGTATAAAGGTTGGACTAGATGGACGATGTCTTTATACACCTCCAATACTATGTTACTATGTAACTGTTATACAGACATTATGGGTAGGGTATAAGGTTAGAATAGAGGACGTATGTCTTTATACACCTCCAATACATGTTACTGTAACTGTATACAGACATATGGGTAGGGTATAAAAGGCTGGACTAGGGTATAAAGGTTGGACTAGATGGACGTATGTCTTTATACAACCTCCAATACTATGTTACTATGTAACTATTATACAGACATTATGGGTAGGGTATAAAGGTTGGACTAAATGGACGTATGTCTTTATACAACCTCCAATACTATGTTACTATGTAACTGTTTACGACATTATGGGTAGGGTATAAAGGTTTAGACTAGATGGACGTATGTCTTTATACACATCCAATACTATGTTACTATGTAACGGTTATACAGACATATGGGTAGGGTATAAAGGTTGAACTAGATGGACGTATGTCTTTATACAACCTCCAATACTATGTTACTATTACTGTTATACAGAGATTATGGGTAGGGTATAAAGGTTGGACTAGATGGACGTATGTCTTTATACAACCTCCAATACTATGTTACTATGTAACTGTTATACAGACATTATGGGCAGGGTATAAAGGTTGGACTAGATGGACGTATGTCTTTATACAACCTCCAATACTATGTTACTATGTAACTGTTATACAGCATTATGGGTAGGGTATAAAGGTTGGACTAGATGGACGTAGTCTTTATACAACCTCCAATACTATGTTACTATGTAACTGTTATACAGACATTATGGGTAGGGTATAATGGTTGGACGGATGGACGTATGTCTTTATACAACCTCCAATACTATGTTACTATGTAACGTTATACAGACATTATGGGTAGGGTATAAAGTTGACTGGATGGACGTGTGTCTTTATACAACCTCCAATACTATGTCACTGTGTACTGTTATACAGACATTGTGGGTAGGGTATAAAGGTTGGACTAGATGGACGTATGTCTTTACAACCTCCATACTATGTTACTATGTAACTGTTATACAGACATTATGGGTAGGGTATAAAGGTTGGACTAGATGGACGTATGTCTTTATACAACCTCCAATACTATGTTACTATGTAACTGTTTATACAGACATTGTGGGTAGGGTTATAAGGTTGGACTAGATGGACGTATGTCTTATACAACCTCCAATACTATGTTACTATGTAACTGTTATACAGACATTATGGGTAGGTATAAAGGTTGGACTAAATGGACGTATGTCTTTACACAACCTCCAATACTATGTTACTATGTAACTGTTAGACAGAATTATGGGGTAGGTATAAGGTTGGACTAGATGGATGTATGTTCTTATACAACCTCCAATACTATGTTACTATGTAACTGTTATACAGACATTACGGGTAGGGTATAAAGGTTGGACTAGATGGATGTATGTCTTTATACAACCTCCAATACTATGTTACTATGTAACTGTTATACAGACATTAGGGTAGGGTATAAAGGTTGGACTAGATGGACGTATGTCTTTAACAACCTCCAATACTATGTTACTATGTAACTGTTTAGACAGATATTATGGGTAGGGTATAAAGGTTGGACTAGATGGACGTATGTCTTTATACAACCTCCAATACTATGTTACTATGTAACTTTATACGACATTATGGGTAGGGTATAAGGTTGGACTAGATGGACGTATGTCTTATACAACCCCCAATACTATGTTACTTGTAACTGTTATACAGACATTATGGGTAGGGTATAAAGGTTGGACTAGATGGACGTATGTCTTTATACAACCATCCAATACTATGTTACTATGTAACTGTTATACAGACATTATGGGTAGGGTATAAAGGTTGGACTAGATGGACGTATGTCTTTATACAACCTCCAATACTATGTTACTATGTAACTGTTATACAGACATTGTGGGTAGGGTATAAAGGTTGGACTAGATGGATGTATGTCTTTATACAACCTACAATACTATGTTACTATGTAACTGTTATACAGACATTATGGGTAGGGTATAAAGGTTGGACTAGATGGACGTATGTCTTTATACAACCTCCAATACTATGTTACTATGTAACTGTTATACAGACATTATGGGTAGGGTAAAAGGTTGGACTAGATGGACGTATGTCTTTATATAACCTCCAATACTATGTTACTATGTAACTGTTATACAGACATTATGGGTAGGGTATAAAGGTTGACTAGATGGACGTATGTCTTATACAACCTCCAATACTATGTTACTATGTAACGGTTATACAGACATTATGGGAAGGTATAAAGGTTGACTAGATGGACGTATGTCTTTATACGACCTCCAATCTATGTTACTATGTAACTGTTATACAGACATTATGGGTAGGGTATAAAGTTGGACTAGATGGACGTATGTCTTTATACAACCTCCAATACTATGTTACTATGTAACTGTTAGACAGACACTATGGGTAGGGTATAAAGGTTGGACTAGATGGACGTATACGGCTATATTACATCCTGTTACATGTAATAAGAATGATCCAATGTGTCTCTGGTACTGATCAGACCCTAATTGGTACAGGGAGAGAATGGCAGGGTGGTTACCTTGCAGGCGACTCTGTGCGGACACAATTTTCCAAACCCCAAAGGTGGCTGAATTCGCCGTAACAAAGTGACAACATCCAAGTGTTTGATCCTCCCCCTAAAAGATATAAACACCGTGATCAATCTCCTTACGGCACAAGAAATTGTCCATGAAACCCCCCATAAAAAATACATTTATTGGTAGTTTGGCCCTGGGCATGGTGAGGGTTACAGGGCCACTACAGCCCAAACCAAACTTTATAAACATCTAATTACATTTCCCAAGCAGGTAGGAATATGAACTATTCCCTCCCTGGGTGTCAACTAGCCCGAGGCAGAAGGTAATTACAGGTGTGGGAATAAAGATCGGGGATGAATTTGGGTGAATTGTCACCGGATTTCAGCACAAGATTTATGTGAATCGGTAAGACAATGCGACACTGAGAAGATACGTGAACATCTTTATGTTATTTCCAAACAGGATTGTAGATCCCCAGTGGGAAATCAATTCCAGGATTGTAATGGTGGGAAAACTTCTCATGGTCCAGATCATCTAAGGCTCAATGAAACCAGATCAAACAGGACTGACGGGACTTTATGAAGCTCTGTGTGTAGCCTGAAACCAGAAAGAAGAATCCCATATGGTCTTAATTCACCATTGGATATTTCTTCTATGGTACGATCCACTTCCTACGTTCCATACGTTCCATTGATATATATATTTATTCTTTCATCTTTTCAACTGTTTTTTTTACTAGGATAGATAAGTAATCTATTTATCGATATGTCAGTATTGATTTATTATATCCCTACCTGGCATGTGTTCATGTGGGGTAACTCGGAATTCCATGTGTAGTTGAAATGTATTAATGGATGAAATAATATCTGGCTGCTACATAATCATGGGAAAGGGGAAACATTGTAATTAATATATATCAGGGTAAATCAATAGCGAACGGATGATTGGCAGGGTGTCCTTTATAAACTCATGTATTGTGGATCTGTATATGAGTCTATGTTTAAGGGTCTTTTGACCCGAAACGCGTTAGACCATTATCATTGTACCCTATAGATTTTTAACATGTACGAATAAAGATAATGTCATTTTAGGACCGGACTAAGACTGCTCATTCATGGAATCGGTGATGTGATGCTGGTTAATACAATTGAAGGCATTCTAAAGCTGGTACAGACTTCAGGCAGTAGCACACCGCGAGGAAGACCTGGATTGGAGGGAGGGATTGGCGTCATACCCATGTGACCGCATTGAGTTGGGAGCCTTCCATTGAGACGCACAACAGTCCATAATATTATTATTAATGGAAAACAGTGACAAACATTAAACTGGTGACTTGCTATTTACTAGCTATTCAATATTTCTTAACGGCGCCGGCAGAAGCCTTTGTGGCTAAGGGCCACCATAAAAGGGCAACTATAATGAAAAAAATACTTTGCCTCATCTAAATCTCAAAATGACATGTAAGTAGCTGAGGCCACACTGCAACGTACAGGAATCGCGAGCTTTTCTTGTGCGTTTTGCACATGCGTTTTCGCCATTTTGTGTTATGGAAATGCAGGCGTTAACGCACCAAAAATGGTGAACACATGCGTTACCAAAACGCGAACGGGCGCGCAATCGCATGCGCATCGGAAATCACGGGAATTTTCGCGTTCCCGCGATTTCCATTTTGGCGAAAATCGCGGGCGCAATCGTGAGCGCGAAACGCGCCAAAAACGCACTAGTGTGGCCTAGCCATTACTGTGTGTGTTGCCTTCTATCTAGTAGTCAGTTTGCTCAAGCTCAGTATCCTCCCTCCCCGACTAATCTGACTCACTGTGGGGGCAAGCATGCTCAGTAATCACTATGAATTAGCACAGGAAGAGGGAATTTCCCACCATGCAATTCACTCATACCAACTGTCACCATTCCAGTTACAGCAAAACTGCACACAGCAGAATAGTTTATATTAATGATGCACTTGATTGACAGCTGAAATGTAAAATGGTTCTGATTGGATATAAAAATAGGGGACAGATTAACCAATAAATGGTACAAGGATACTTGGGAAGAATGATAGTTTCCAGTAACAGGCCATTTTAAATAACAATTTGGCCTTTATAGCCATTAGGAATGTCCAGGAATTGTGAAATCTAAATGGACTCACTTCGCTTCCGGGTCGTATTCTGACCATATCCTTTTAAATTCATCCAGATGATGGGGACCCAGGATTGACCAATCGCGTGTCAGGTAATCAAAGTTGTCCATGATAACTGCCACAAACAGGTTGATGATCTATGGATTAAACAAGTCCATTCAGAATCAATACATTGTACAGTAGGTATCTTGGAGTTAGTGACACATTGTACAGGGTTACAAACGATTGAGAACAATCCTGAAAAACTTTACATTACCAATTATTTATGTCTCCACTCACCAATACCTAACACAATCACAATCCTCACCCTTTATACGGTTATTTAGAAGACAGTGCTATTGTGGACTTGAGCTTAAAGGGGAACTGAGGTCTCCAAACAAGTTCCCTCGATTCAATGAAAAAAGCTATTTCATACACTTCAAACAAGCCTAATGTTTCTAGCTGCTGTGAATCCAAAGTTACTGACCTGCAAAGTTTAGTTTGTTCTTTCCCACACCTTAGGGGAGAGACACATTTTTGTTATAAGGATTGTGGTAAACTTTTAAAACAATTGAGAATTCTTGGACAGGGATTATGATGCAAAAAAAGTATGAAATCCAATTTAAGAAAAGTGCCTGTAAGGGCACGGCCAATCGCGCCAGTGTGGCCTTGCCCTAAATGATATAATTATATTATTATAATCTGACGGACACTCACCAAGAACGCGCACAGCATGTAGAAAGTGATGAAATACGGAATGGCGAAATAGCTGCCACAAGTAAATTCCTCCCCAATGTTAAAATCAGACTCGGCGTCACAGCGCTTACCCGGTAAACAGGCCAACATGATATCCTGCCAAGCCTCGCCAGTGGCGCACCTACGTACAGTCACGGGGAGATTATAAACATCTTATTACTGTTCGGATATTAAATACAATGTAGGTGATTTTCTGTAGAACGAGAAACTGAATTACCTTTCGATTTCTACTAAAACTGATCTCATGCAAGAGCGGATGGAACAGGAATAAACTGTAACTGACAACTGCACTGTCCTATGTAAGCTGCCATCAGTCTGTGATCTATCCAATCGGATCAAACACATCCTGCCATTAGTAAGGCCCTGGGCCAGAAAGGGGGCAGGACAACAAGACCACAGTTGTCCTTTATGGTGTATATAGTGCGGGGAACACTACAAAACACAGTTGTCCTTTAACCTTGATGTGAGACATAAGGTGCCCCCCACTGATATTAGAAACTACCTGGCTACAGGTAAGTCTTTCCCCAGTTACCTGAACAACAGGAGAACCGCTTGAGGAAAGGTCTGAAAGTTATTGTTGCGGTTGATCTGTGTATTGTCCCTCATCGCAACTTTACCGAAAACCTGAAAGAAAATCAAGGGAGTGTCACCAGGCTCAGGTGGTTTGATTTAAAAAGACAATACGTTGGGTTCCCCATACACGGAGATCAATGTTACCTGCATCCCAATCACTGCGTAGATGAAGAACAGCATCGCAATGAGTAACGCCACATACGGTAAAGCCTACAGGGAGGGAATTGGGAAAAAGGGGGAGAATTTAAAGGGGAACTAAAGGTTTAAATTGACGCATTTCGTCTATTGTATCAGTTTAACGATCTGAAATACCTGAAATGATTTTATGAACGTCCACAGCAAGGTCCGGATTCCCTCCCCCCGGCTCAGAAGCTTGACCAATCGCATCACACGGAACAGGCGAAAAAACGTAATGGAAATCCTGGCACTGTCCTCCGAGCTCTGGAATGGATCATGGAAATTCAAACCCAGGACAAATAGGAATGTAGGGATATGAAGGAAGAGGAGATCATAGACAGGGGAGACAGAATGGAGAACAGGAGTTATTTCCCATAAGCACAGCATTGAAATAGCTCCCCTATACAGTGTATAATGGCCTGAAAACACACATGGCAGCTCCCCCGCGGACCAATATGTGTAAGTAAGAAGCTACATGCTGTCCAATAGCGTGAAACAGATAAATGATACAAAAAGGCCGCATGCGTTTCTATCAATAAAAGGATGTTAGTGTCTAAGCCAGAGATGCCAAATTGCTCCCTCCAGATGTTTGAAAACTACAATTCCCAGCATTCCCTGGCTGCATAATGCTGGGAGTTGTAGTTTTCAAACATCTGGAGGGCTGCACGTTTGATATCCCTGGTCTAAGCTACAAACCCCCAATCTCATAAACAAGCCGAATGTTGGGATTTGCAGTTAGGAGGCTCCGTATTTAATCAGGCGTTATACGGCAGAGACACAGGCCGCAATGCAACGGTCCCAGTAGGAAAGGGCAGAAATAAGGAACAAAATCAGGAAGCGAGTCCAAGATGCAGAGAAACCATTGGGGGGACTAATCTTACCGGATCCCCGGTTGGGGACTGATCGGTTGGCTCTACCTTTAAAAAAAAAAAAGATAACAGGCGTTTATAAAGTGGCCGCAGCACGTCAGCTGCAAATTCTACAGAGCTGGTTTTATAGGGCTGGACTGCGGACAGTGTTAATGGATTTACTATAAGGTTACAACATTAGGAGACATGTCTATCAAACAAGGAGACACATGGCCCAGGATTCAGGGCTCTCCATTATAATAAGCCATAACTCTTCTTCCTTTACTTCCTTGGAATTTGACTTACAGAGCTAAAAATAATGAAAGAAATATAAATGATTTTGATATTACAGTGTGATTTAACCTTGTGTGTAATTCCTAACCAGAGATCGCTCGCATCACTTCTAACTCCTCCTCCTCTCCAGGTCACTGGTTCAGACATGCTCAGGGTGATTTACTCATAGAGAGGGAACAAGGGGCTTTCCAATAAGATACTTGGTAACTCCCCGTGATAAATGCTTGTGAAGGTTCATTTAACCAGGTCATGGTATATCTGTGTATTAAGTCAACTGGACTTAAATTTTAGTTCTTGAGGAGGTTTCACTAGTCATCTGTATGGCGTTCTCAATTCAGGATGACTTGTAAGAATCTGTTGGCAATAAATATCCTGGAATATCCCAATTACCATATAACAGCAAGGGGCCAGGGACCTCCATATAACAGCAAGGGGTCAGGGACCTTCATATAACAGCAAGGTGTCAGGGACCTCCATATAACAGCAAGGGGTCAGGGACCTCCATATAACTGGCTAAGTGGTTCAGGACCTCTCCATATACAAGCAAGGGTGTCAGGGACCTCCTATAACAGCAAGGGGTCAGGACCTCCATATACACATCAAGGGGTCAGGGACCTCCATATAACAGCAAGGGGTCAGGGACCTCCATATAACAGCAAGGGGTCAGGGCCTCCATATAACAGCAAGGGGTCAGGAACCTCCATATAACAGCAAGGGGTCAGGGACCTCCATATAACAGCAAGGGGTCAGGGACCTCCATATAACAGCAAGGGTCAGGACCTCCATATAACAGCAAGGTCAGGACCTCCATATACAGCAAGGGGTCAGGGACCTCCATATAACACAAGGGGTCAGGGACCTCTCATATAAACAGCAAGGGGTCAGGGACCTCCATATAACAGCAAGGCCAGGGACCTCCATATAACAGCAAGGGGGTCAGGGACCTCCATATAACAGCAAGGGGTCAGCCCTCCATATAACAGCAAGGGTCAGGACCTCCCTATAACAGCAAGGGGTCAGGACCTCCATATAACAGCAAGGGGTCGGGACCTCCTATAACAGCAAGGGTCAGGGACCTCCATATACAGCAGGGGTCAGGACCTCCATATAACAGCAAGGGTCAGGGACCTCCATATACAGCAAGGGGTCAGGGACCTCCATATAACACAAGGGGTCAGGGACCTCCATATAACAGCAAGGGGGTCAGGGACCTCCATATACACAAGGGGTCAGGACCTCCTATACAGCAAGGGGTTCAGGACCTCCATATAACAGCAAGGGGTCAGGACCTCCATATAACAGCAAGGGGTCAGGGACCTCCATATAACAGCAGGGGTCAGGGACCTCCATAAACAGCAGGGGTCAGGGACCTCCATATAACACAAGGGGTCAGGGACCTCCATATAACAGCAAGGGGTCAGGCCTCCCATATACAGCAAGGGGTCAGGGACCTCCATATAACAGCAAGGGGTCAGGGACCTCCATATAACAGCAAGGGGTCAGGGACCTCCATATACACAAGGGGTCAGGGACCTCCATATAACAGCAAGGGATCAGGGACCCATATAACACAAGTGATCAGAGACCTCCATATAACAGCAAGGTCAGGGACCCTATAAAGCAAGGGTTCAGGGACCTCCATATAACACAAGGGGTCAGGGATCTCCATATAACACAAGGGATCAGGGACCTCCATTAAACAGCAAGGGGTCAGGGACCTCCATAACAGCAAGGGTCAGGACCTCCATATAACCGCAAAGGGTCAGGGACCTCCTATAACAGCAAGGGGTCAGACCTCCATATAACCCAAGGGATCAGGGACTCTCCATATAACAGCAAGGGGTCAGGACCTCCATATAACAGAAAGGGTCAGGGACCTCCTATAACAGCAAGGGGTCAGGGACCTCCATATAACAGCAAGGGCCAGGGACCTCCATATAACAGCAAGGGTCAGGGACATTCTAATAACAGCAAGGGGTCAGGGACCTCCATATAACAGCAAGGGGTCAGGGACCTCCATATAACAGCAAGGGGTCAGGGACCTCCATATAACAGCAAGGGGCCAGGGACCTCCAATAACAGTCAGTCAAGCGCAAGGGTCGGACCTCCATATAACAGCAAGGGCTCAGGGACCTCCATAAACAGCAAGGGGTCAGGGACCTCCATAAACAGCAAGGGTCAGGGACCTCCATATAACAGCAAGGGATCAGGGACCTCAATATAACCGCAAGTGATCAGAGACCTCCATATAACAGCAAGGGGTCAGGGACCTCCATATAACAGCAAGGGTCAGGGACCATCCATATACAGCAAGGGTCAGAACTCCATTAACACAAGGTCAGGGACCTCTATACAGAGGATAGGACCTCCATATAACAGCAAGGGGTCAGGACCTCCATATAACAGCAAGGGGTCAGGGACCTCCATATAACAGCAAGGGGTCCAGAGACCTCCATATAACAGAAGGGGTCAGACCTCCATATAACCAGGGGCCAGGGACCTCCATATAACAGCAAGGGGCCAGGGACCTCCATATACAGCAAGGGTCAGGGACATTCATATACAGCAAGGGGTCAGGGACCTCCATATAACAGCAAGGGTCAGGGACCTCCATATAACAGCAAGCAGGGTCGGACCTCCATATAACAGCAAGGGTCAGGGACCTCCATATAACAGCAAGGGACAGGGACCTCAATATAACACAAGGGGTCAGAGACCTCCATATAACCAAGGGGTCAGAAACTCCACATACAGCAGGGGTCAGGACCTCCATATAAACGCAAGGGGTCAGGGACCTCCATGTAACAAAGCAAGTGATAAGGGACCTCCATATAACAGCAGGGGTCAGGGACCTCATATAACAGCAAGGGGTCAGGGACCTCCATGTAACAGCAAGGGGTCAGGGACCTCCATGTAACAGCAAGGGGTCAGGGATCTCCATATAACAGCAAGGGGTCAGGGGCCTTAAAATAACAACAAGGGGTCAGGGACCTTAAAATAACAACAAGAGGTCAGGGACCTTCATATAACAACAAGGGGTCAGGGACCTCCATATAACAGCAAGGGGTCAGGGACCTTAAAATAACAGGTCAGACCTTCATAACAAAGGGTCAGAACCTCCATATAACACAAGGGGTCAGACCTCCATATAACAGGAAGGGCCAGGACCTCCATATAACAGCAAGGGTCAGAGACCTCCATAACCGGAAGGGGCCAGGGACCCTCATAACAGCAAGGGGTCAGGAACCTCCAAACAGGAAGGGACCAGGACCTCCATATAACAGGAAGGGGTCAGGGACCTCCATACAACAGGAAGGGGTCAGGACCTCCATATAACAGCAAGGGGTCAGGGACTTCCATATAACAGCAAGGGGTCAGGACTTCCATATACCAGCAAGGGCGGACCTCCATATAACAGCAAGGGGTCAGGGACCTCCATATACACAAGGGGTCAGGACCTCCAATATAACAGCAAGGGGTCAGGGACCTCCATATAACAGCAAGGGGTCAGGGACCTCCATTACAGCAAGGGTCAGGGACCTCCATATAACAGGAAGGGGTCAGGGACCTCCATATAACAGCAGGGGTCAGGGACTTCCCATACAGCAAGGGTCAGGGACTTCCATATAACAGCAAGGGGTCAGGGACTTCCATATAACAGCAAGGGGTCAGGAACCTCCATATAACAGGAAGGGACCAGGGACCTCCATATAACAGGAAGGGGTCAGGGACCTCCATATAACAGGAAGGGGCGACTACAAAACGTCTTCTAGAACGAAAGTTCAAGTCCAGTTCATCTAACTGAATCCCACAGATGTCCCCGTGCCAAAATGAAAAAATGTGGAGTCAATGTGAAAGTAAAGGTAACTGGGGTCACTGTACTAAAATATATAACTATATATTACTATTACTACAGTAATAGTGTATACACGTATATCCAGTATAAATGTAAAGTGTATTGATACAGTTCCAGTATATGTACAGAATATATATATGTACATTAAGAGTGTATATATTTATGTACAGTAACATTTCATATATGTGTATTTCCAGTATATATATCAGTATGCATGTACAGTAACAGTATATATATTTATATATATATTCTTTTGCAATGACGGTCGCACACCCACCTTTTTAATTGTTTGGTGTGCAGTGAAACGGAGTGATACGGTCTTACTCCTCCTTCATATAAACAGCAGAGACTCCAGCACACAAGAAAAGTTATATTCATGCCTGAAATAACTTTTCTTGTGTGTGCTGGAGTCCCTGCATGTTTATATATATATATACATATACATACATACATGTGTGTGTGTCAGTATGTAAATTTAATTATAGTATTGATAACACATGTTTCCATCACAATCTCCTTCTATTTCCACTATTCTGCCCATTATATTTGTCTAATGCCCAATCACAATAAATACACAGTTCTTGTCATGCACTAAAACAGCAAAATATAATATAACCATGCAGAGTAAAGGGATAAAGAGATGACCATATTCTATATTGGATAAAGTAAAGAGATGATCATATTCTATATTAGATAAAGTAAAGAGATGACCATATTCTATATTGATAAAGTAAAGAGATGACCATATTCTATATTGATAAGTAAGAGATGACCATATCTATTTAGATAAAGTAAGAATGACCATTCTATATTGGATAAAGTAAAGAATGACCATATTCTTATTGGATAAGTAAAGAGATGACCTATTTATATTAGATAAGAAAGGATGACCATATTCTATATTGGATAAAGTAAAGAGATGATCATATTCTATATTGGATAAGTAAAGAGATGATCATATTCTATATGGATTAAAGTAAAGAGATGACCATATTCTATTTTAGATAAAGTAAGATGAACCATATTCTAGATAGATAAGTAAGAAATGACCATATTCTATATTGGATAAAGTAAAGAGATGACCATATTCTATATTGGATAAAGTAAAAGATGACCATATTTTATTTAGATAAGTAAAGAGATGACCATATTCTATATGGATAAGTAAAGAGATGACCATATTCTATATTGGATAAAGTAAAGAGATGATCATATTCATATTGGATAAAGTAAAGAGATACCATTTCTATTTGGTAAAGTAAGAATACATATTCTATATTGGTAAAGTAAAGAGATATCATATTCTATATGTTAAAGTAAAGAGATGATCATATTCTTATTTGATAAAGTAAGAGATGACATATTCTATATTAGATAAGTAAAGAGATGACCATATTCTATATTAGATAAAGTAAAGAGATGATCATATTCTATATTGGATAAAGTAAAGAGATGATCATATTCTATATAGATAGTAAGAATGACCATATCTATATCATATAAAGTAAATGATGACATATTCTATATTGATAAGTAGAGATGATCATATTCTATATCGGATAAAGTAAAGAGATGATCATATTCTATATTGGATAAAGTAAAGAGATGATCATATTCTATATTGATAAAGTAAAGAATGACCTATTCTAATTAGATAAAGTAAAGAGATGACCATATTGTATATTGGATAAAGTAAAGAGATGATCATATTCTATATTGGATAAAGTAAAGAGATGACCATATTCTATAATGGATAAAGTAAAGAGATGATCATATTCTATATTAGATAAAGTAAAGAGATGACCATATTCTATATTAGATAAAGTAAAGAAATGACCATATTCTATATTGGATAAAGTAAAGAGATGATCATATTCTATATTGGATAAAGTAAAGAGATGACCATATTCTATATTGGATAAAGTAAAGAGATTACCATATTCTATATTGGATAAAGTAAAGAGATGATCATATTCTATATTAGATAAAGTAAATAGATGATCATATTCTATATTGGATAAAGTAAAGAGATGACCATATTCTATAATGGATAAAGTAAAGAGATGATCATATCTATATTAATAAAGTAAAGAATGACCATATTCTATATTAGATAAGTAAAGAAATGACCATTTCATATTGGATAAATCAGAATGATCATATTCTATATGTGATAAAGTAAAGAGATGACCATATCTATATTGGATAAAGTAAAGAGAATACCATATTCTATATTGGATAAAGTAAAGAGATATCATATTCTATATTGATAAGTAAATAGATGATCATATCTATATTGGATAAAGTAAAGAGATGACCATATTCTATATTGGATAAAGTAAAGAGATGACCATATTCTATATTAGATAAAGTAAAGAGATGACCATATTCTATATTGGATAAAGTAAAGAGATGACCATATTCTATATTGGATAAAGTAAAGAGATGATCATATTCTATATTGGATAAAGTAAAGAGATGACCATATTCTATATGGAATAAGTAAAGAGATGATCATATTCTATATTGGATAAAGAAAGAGATGACCTATTCTATATTGGATAAAGTAAAAGATGACCATATTCATAATTAGATAAGTAAAGAGATGACCATATTCTATATTAGAAAAGTAAAGAGATGACCATATTCTATATTGATAAAGTAAAGAGATGACCATATTGTATATTGGATAAGTAGAGATGACATATTCTATATTAGATAAAGTAAGAGTACCATTTGTATATTATAAAGTAAAGAGATGACCATATTCTATATTGGATAAAGTAAAGAGATGACCATATTCTATATTAGATAAAGTAAAGAGATGACCATATTCTATATTAGATAAAGTAAATAGATGACCATATTCTATATTGGATAAAGTAAAGAGATACCATATTCTATATTAGATAAAGTAAAGAGATGACCATATTCTATATTAGATAAAGTAAAGAGATGACCATATCTATATTAGATAAAGTAAAGAGATGACCATATTCTATATTAGATAAAGTAAAGATATGACCATTCTATATTAGATAAAGTAAAGAGATGACCATATTCTATATTGGATAAGTAAATAGATGACCATATTCTATATTGGATAAGTAAAGAGATGACCATATTCTATATTAGATAAAGTGAAGAGAGACCATTTCTATATTAGATAAAGTAAGAGATGATCCATATTCTATTTAGATAAGTAAGAGATGACCATATTCTATATTAGATAAAGTAAAGAGATGACCATATTCTATATTAGATAAAGTAAAGAGATGACCATATTCTATATTGGATAAAGTAAAGAGATGACCATATTCTATACTGGATAAAGTAAAGAGATGATCATATTCTATATTAGATAAAGTAAAGAGATGACCATATTCTATATTGGATAAAGTAATAGATGACCATATTCTTATTGGATAAATAAAGAGATGACCATATTTATATGATAAAGTAAATAGATGACCATATTCTATATTGGATAAAGTAAAGAGAGGACCATATTCTATATTGGATAAGTAAAGAGATGACCATATTCTATATTAGATAAAGTAAATAATACCATATTCTATATTGGATAAAGTAAAGAGATGACCATATTCTATATTGGAAAAGTAAAGAGATGACCATATTCTATATTGATAAAGTAAAGAGACGACATATTCTATATTGGATAAAGTAAAGAGACGACCATATTCTATATTAGATAAAGTAAAGAGATGACCATATTCTATATTAGATAAGTAAGAGATGATCATATTCTATATTAGATAAAGTAAAAGGATATCAAATATCTATATGGATAAAGTAAGAATGACCATATTCTATATTATAAAGTAAGATGACCATATTCTATATTGGATAAAGTAAAGAATACCATATCTATTGATAGTAAATAGATGACCATATTCTATATAGATAAAGTAAAAGATGACCATATTCTATATTATATAAAGTAAGAGATGACCATATTCTATATTGGATAAAGTAAAGAGATGACCAATCTTCTATATTAGATAAAGTAAAAGATGACCATTTCTATATTAGAGTAAAGTAGAGATGACCATATTCTATATTATATAAGTAAATAGATGACCATATTATTAGATAAAGTAAAGAGATGACCATATTCTATAGGATAAAGTAAAGAGATGACCATATTCTATATTGGATAAAGTAAAGAGAGATCATATTCTATTTGATAAAGTAAAGAGTGACCAATTCTATATAGATAAAGTAAAGAGATGACCATATTCTATATTGGATAAAGTAAAGAATGACATATTCTTATATGGATAAAGTAAAGAGATGACCATATTCTATATTAGATAAAGTAAAGAGATGACCATATTCTATATTGGATAAAGTAAAGAGATGACCAATTTCTATATTAGATAAAGTAATAGATGACCATATCTATATTAGATAAAGTAAAGAGATGACCATATTCTATATTAGATAAAGTAAATAGATGACCATATTCTATATTAGATAAAGTAAAGAGATGACCATATTCTATATTGGATAAAGTAAAGAGATGACCATATTCTATATTGGATAAAGTAAAGAGATGACCATATTCTATATTAGATAAAGTAAAGAGATACCATATTCTATATTAGATAAAGTAAATAGATGACCATATTCTATATTGGATAAAGTAAAGAGATGACCATATTCTATATTAGATAAAGTAAATAGATGACCATATTCTATATTAGATAAAGTAAAGAGATGACCATATTCTATATTAGATAAAGTAAAGAGATGACCATATTGTATATGGGATAAAGTAAAGAGATGATCATATCTATATTAGATAAAGTAAAGGAGAGACCATATTGTATATTGATAAAGTAAAGATGACCAATTCTATATTGGATAAAGTAAAGATGAACCATATTCTATATGGATAAAGTAAAGGATGACCATATTCATTTGGATAAGTAAATAGATGACCATATCTTATTAGATAATGATAAATAGATGACCATATTCTATATTGGATAAAGTAAAAAGATGACCATATTCTATATTGGATAAGTAAAGAGATGACCATATTCTATATGGATAAAGTAAAGAGATGACCATATTCTATATTAGATAAAGTAAATAGATGACCATATTCTATATAGATAAATAAATAGATGACCATATTCTATATGGTATAAAGTAAAGAGATGATCATATTGTATAAGATAAAGTAAAGAGTACCATATCTATTTAGATAAAGTAAATAGATGACCATATTCTATATTGGATAAAGTAAGAGATGACCATATTCTATATTGGATAAGTAAGAATGATCATATGTTATTAGATAAAATAAGAGATGACCTATTCTATATTAGATAAAGTAATAGATGACCATTTCTATATTAGATAAAGTAAAGAGATGACCATATTCTATATTGGATAAAGTAAAGAGATGACCATATTCTATATAGATAAGTAAAGAGATGACCATATCTATATTAGATAAAGTAAATAGATGACCATATTCTATATTAGATAAGTAAAGAGTGACCATATTCTATATTGGATAAGTAAAGAGATGACCATATTCTATATTAATAAGTAAAGAGATGACCATATTCTATATTGATAAAGTAAAGAATGACCATATTCTATTTAGATAAGTAAAGAGATGACATATTCTATATTGATAAAGTAAAGATGACCATATTCTATATTGGATAAAGTAAAGAGATGACCATATTCTATATTGGATAAAGTAAAGAGATGACCATATTCTATATTAGATAAAGTAAATAGATGACCATATTCTATATTAGATAAAGTAAATATATGACCATATTCTATATTGGATAAAGTAAAGAGATGACCTATCTATATGTAGAATAAGTAAAAGATGATCATATTCTATATTGGATAAAGTAAAGAGATGATCATATTCTATATTGGATAAAGTAAAGAGATGACCATATTCTATATTAGATAAAGTAAAGAGATGACCATATTCTATATTAGATAAAGTAAAGAGATGACATATTCTATATTAGATAAAGTAAAGAGATGACCATATTCTATATTGGATAAAGTAAAGAGATGACCATATTCTATATTGGATAAAGTAAAGAGATGACCATATTCTATATTAGATAAAGTAAAGAGATGACCATATTCTATATTGGATAAAGTAAAGAGATGATCATATTCTATATTGATAAAGTAAAGGATGACATATCTATATTAGATAAAGTAAAGAGATGACCATATTCTATATTAGATAAAGTAAAGAGATGACCATATTCTATATTGGATAAAGTAAAGAGATGACCATATTCTATATTGGATAAAGTAAAGAGATGACCATATTCTATATTGGATAAAGTAAAGAGATGACCATATTCTATATTGAGATATATCCGATGAATTTCATTAAAATTACAAATAAAAATTTCCAATGTAAGAAATTAAAGGGGAAATTTCACTTCAAAACCAGCAAAATCATTGGATTTTGCTTATTAGAGAAAACAGGGGAATTTAAAGAGCCACGATACCATCTTTTCATTTTCCATAGTATTTCTCTACTGTGAGTAATAAAACTCTGTTAATATTTAAAGATAAGGGAGGGGCCTCACTGTGATGTAATGATGTGGGTTGGCAATCCCGAAGTGACCGTCCATTAAGTAGAGGAAGAAGGAATGCTGGTTATACAATATTATTATTATTAGACATTAACACAGATTTCACGTTTAGATTACAAAATCTATTTAATGTCTAAAAAGCCCAGAGCTTTCACCCCCCGATATTCCCTTATTGAGGAGGTAAGTTCTGTACCCCAGCATTAGACTATATAGAGAGATACCATCACACTGTGAGTGCGTAATAAAACAAAGAAAACTGTATTGTGGCCCTTTAAATTGTACGTAGAGTTTCATTCTAATCTTACCGTTGGTGGCCCAGTTGGGTCAATTTCCGGTGCCTTTAAAAAACAAAATTACAGTGTTTTTGGACCAATGCAAATGACTAATTTTTAATTTACAATTAAGTAAAATGGTTGAACAGGACTTTACTTTGTATAGAGAAAAAAATAACTCATCTGTACCTACAATGGATATAGGGGGAGAAATAATGGGCGGTGTATCCAGAGCCGCGATCGCTTGGCACCGCCCCTGCTAATCCAGTAAACCAATCAGATTGGGACTCATTCTGATTCTGTCAAACTTTTGCAACTATAATGACAGCTGTTTGCTGATTGGTACATAGTCAAGGGAAATGGATGGATTTCATTGGACAATTTTTCAGGTCACATGCATTGCTGAAAGAAATGGCCATAGTGTAAACAAGGACTAAATGGACTTTTTGCCTTGTAAAGGTATCGATGAGATGGGGGTTTGACCAGGGTTTGTCTCCTCCCCCTCTAGAGAATGTCGCCTATTATGTATCTACACGGTGCCTATCGGCCTATACAGACATGTACATAATCCCCTATGTTTTCCACAAAACAAGACACTGACGCACACCAGAAAGAAAACACGCCAAGTCTTCAAACAGGCGAACAAAACTTAAACATATCCTGGACCGGACATGTTTCGAGCGTGTAACAGTTTAAAGTGGCAATTCCCACTGTTGTTTGATATTTTACAATAAGGTTATTAATTGATAATTAGAAATCACAGCCAATTAGAACTTTGTAACTTTGACATAAAACACATTATTATTTTATAATCACACCTTGGTGTTATGGGGAACTATTAAATAGCCAACGGATAAGTATAAGAACATAAGATACGGACAGTGTTATAAACCGGCCATGGATTTTAAAAGGGTAAGTTCACCTTTATAAAATGTAATATAGGACCCGTCAGGTGGGATCAGCAGGGTTGGAATTTACCTACTTCCTGTAGAAACTCCCCTACCAAACTGTACTGTTGTCTCCTGCTTCACTTTGGTCTTTCATTGGATGTCTTGCTTACGTCTAATATAATTTGCATATTACAGTAGGGGGTGTGTTATTCACTATTGATGCTCCAGTAATACAGTGTAGGGCGGAGCTCCCAATGCATCAGGGAACCCTAAGTGATTAGCATATATCGATACTTAACGGATACATTGTTTCCAATAACACACAAGTAATGTGACACTGACTAGATACAACTTATAATGGTTTAATAAACAGGATAATTATGGCTATAGTTTATTATAATAATATTTAAGTCTAGAATCAGGAACAGGCCATTTCCCAGCTGACAATAATTAAATCAGACAAGTAATTAATAGAGGGAATGAGGGTGAATTGGAGGCAGAGGAATAAGATATCACCAGATAATCATTACTCTGTACAGATAATAATTCCTTTCAATGCAGGGCGAGTGAGTGGAGTTAATACCCAGTGAACATGCAGTAACATACAATGTGAGTTATATCTGGGTTTAGAAATACATGTTAACAATGGACACAACACAGGACGGTCCTGTACAAATGACCAGTGTCTCAGACACAATGTTATTAACAACGCGTTTCACTGAAACATTTCGCCACTTCAGAAAAAACATATCTTACAAATATTGTGAAATTAGCCGTAAAAAGAGTACAAAATCCAATGATATAATATCCAGATAATAACATTAACTAGCTATCCAGATAATAACATTAACTAGCTACCCAGATAATAACTAACTAGCTACCCAGATAATAACATTAACTAGCTACCCAGATAATAACATTAACTAGCTACCCAGATAATAACATTAACTAGCAACCCAGATAATAACATTAACTAGCAACCAAGATAATAACATTAACTAGCTATCCATATAACATTAACTAGCTATCCAGATAATAACATTAACTAGCTATCCTATATAACATTAACTAGCTATCCATATAATAACAATCTAGCTATCCATATAATAACAATCTAGCTATCCATATAATACATAATCTAGCTATCCATATAATACAATCTAGCTATCCATATAATAACATAAATCTAGCTATCCATATAATAACCAATCTAAGCTTCCATAATAACATAATCTAGCTATCCATATAATAACATCTACTATCCATATAATAACATAAACTCTAGCTATCCTATAATAACATCTAGCTATCCATATAATAACATAATCAGCTATCCATATAATAACAACTAGCTAATCCATATAATAACAACTAGCTATCCATAATAACATATCTAGCTATCCATATAATACAATCTAGCTATCCATATAATAACAATCTAGCTATCCTATATAACAATCTAGCTATCCATATAATAACATAATCTAGCTATCCATATAATAACAATCTAGCTATCCATATAATAACAATCTAGCTATCCATATAATAACAATCTAGCTATCCATATAATAACAATCTAGCTATCCATATAATAACAATCTAGCTATCCATATAATAACAATCTAGCTATCCATATAATAACATAATCTAGCTATCCATATAATCAACAATCTAGCTATCCATATAATAACATAATCTAGCTATCCATATAATACCATCTAGCTATCCTTAATACCATAATCTAGCTATCCATATATAACAATCTAGCTATCCATATAATACATAATCTCTACCATATAATAACATCTAGCTATCCATATAATAACAATCTAGCTATCCATATAATAACTCTAGCTATCCATATAATAACAATCTAGCTATCCATATAATAACATAATCTAGCTATCCATATAATAACAATCTAGCTATCCATATAATAACATAATCTAGCTATCCATATAATAACAATCTAGCTACCATATAATAACAATCTAGCTATCCATATAATAACATAATCTAGCTATCCATATAATAACAATCTAGCTATCCATATAATAACATAATCTAGCTATCCAAATAATAACAAATCTAGCTATCCATAATAACAATCTAGCTATCCATATAATAACATCTAGCTATCCATATAATAACAATCTAGCTATCCATATAATAACATAATCTAGCTATCCATATAATAACAATCTAGCTATCCATATAATAACATAATCTAGCTATCCATATAATAACAATCTAGCTATCCATATAATAACACAATCGAGCTATTCATATAATAACAATCTAGCTATCCATATAATAACATAATCTAGCTATCCATATAATCAAATCTAGCTATCCATATAACAATCTAGCTATCCATATAATAACCATCTTCCTATCCCCATATAATAACAATCTAGCTATCCATATAATAACAATCTAGCTAATCATATAATAACAATCTAGCTATCCATATAATAACAATCTAGCTATCCATATAAACAATCTAGCTATCCATATAATAACAACTCTAATAGCTATCTCATATAATAACAATCTAGCTATCCATATAATAACAATCTAGCTATCCATATAATAACAATCTAGCTATCCATATAATAACACAATCTAGCTATCCATATAATAACAATCTAGCTATCTAGTTTAGGGATATCTAGCTCTCCAGATATTGTATACTTTGTAAAAGTTTAACATTAGCTTTAGTTCTCCTTTAAATCCTGGGATTAATAATAATATTAGCATTAGTTGTTAGTTAAGTGTGCAGCTGGTGCTGTTAGCCTGGTTGCAAGGTGTTGCTGTATATATAGTTAAGTGTGCAGCTGGTGCTGTTAGCCTGGTTGCAAGGTGTTGCTGTATATATAGTTAAGTGTGCAGCTGGTGCTGTTAGCCTGGTTGCAAGGTGTTGCTTATCCCTATAATAACAATCTAGCTATCCATATAATAACATATCTAGCTATCCATATAATAACACTAGCTATCCATATCTAACTAATCCTAGCTACCAATTAATCAATCTAGCTATCCAATATAACATAATCTAGCTATCCATATAATACAATCTAGCTATCCATAATAATAACAATCTAGCGATCCATATAAAACATAATCTAGCTACCAATAAAACAATCACTATCCATATATAATATAATAACATACATCTACTATCCATATAATACAATCCTATCTATCCATATAATAACAAATCTAGCATCCCATATAATAACATAATCTAGCTATCCATATAATAACAATCAGCTATCCAATAATAACATAATCTACTCCTATAATAACAATCTAGCTATCCATATCAATAATAATCTAGCTATCCAATAACATAATCTAGCTATCCATAATACATAAATCTAGCTATCCATATAATAACTAATCTAGCTATCCATATAATCCATCTAAATACTAGCTATCCATATAACATAATCTAGCTATCCATATAATAACATATAATAGCTATCCATATAATACAATCTAGCTACCATATCATAACAATACTCTAGCTATCCATATAACTACAATCTAGCTATCCCATAAATAACATAATCACTATCCATATCATCACAATCTAGCTATCCATATAATAACAATCTAGCTATCCATATAATAACATAATCTAGCTATCCATATAATAACAATCTAGCTATCCATATAACAATCTAGCTATCCATATAACAATCTAGCTATCCATATAATAACAATCTAGCTATCCATATAATAACATAATCTAGCTATCCATATAATAACAATCTAGCTATCCATATAATAACATAATCTAGCTATCCATATAACATAATCTAGCTATCCATATAATAACATAATCTAGCTATCCCATATAATAACATAATCTAGCTATCCATATAATAACAATCTAGCTATCCATATAATACCAAATCAGCTATCCATATAATAACAATCTAGCTAATCCATATAATAACCCCTAATCTAGCTATCCATATAATAACAATCTAGCTATCCATATAATAACATAATCCTAGCTATCCATATAAATAACAATCTAGCTAATCCCATATAATAACAATCTAGCTATCCATATAATACCATCATCTAGCTATCCATATAATAACAATCTAGCTATCCATATAATAACAATCTAGCTATCCATATAATAACAATCTAGCTATCCTATATAACATAATCTAGCTACCATAATAACAATCAGCTATCCAATATAAACATAATTAGCTACCATATAATAATACCATATCTAGCTATCCATATAATAACAATCTAGCTATCCATATAATAACAATCTAGCTATCCATATAATAACATAATCTAGCTATCCATATAATAACATCTAGCTATCCATATAATAACAATCTAGCTACCATATAATAACATATCTAGCTATCCTATAATAACAATCTAGCTATCCATATAATAACTATCTAGCTATCCATATAATAAAAATCTACTATCCATATAATAACATAACTAGCTATCCATATAACATAATCTAGCTATCCATATATACAATCTAGCTATCCATATAATAACATAATCTAGCTATCCATATACATAATCTAGCTATCCATATAATAACATAATCTAGCTATCCATATAATAACATATCTAGCTATCCATATATACAATCTAGCTATCCATATAATAACAATCTAACTATCCATATAATAACATAATCTAGCTATCCCTATAATAACAATCTAGCTATCCATATAATAACCTAATCTAGCTATCCATATAATAACAATCTATCTAACCATATAATAACATATCTAGCTATCCATATAATAACAATCTAGCTATCCATATAATAACAATCTAGCTAATCCATATAATAACACTCTAGCTATCCATATAATACATAATCTAGCTATCCATATAATAACATCTAGCTATCCTATAATACATATCTAGCTATCCATAATAATATCAATCTAGCTCTCCATATAATAACAATCTAGCTACCATATATACAACTCTAGCTATCCATATAATAACATCTAGCTATCCATATAATAACAATCTAGCTATCCATATAATAACATAATCTAGCTATCCATATAATAACATAATCTAGCTATCCATATAATAACATAATCTAGCTATCCATATAATACAATCTAGCTATCCATATAATACATAATCTAGCTTCCATATACATAATCTCTACTATCCATATTAATAACATATCTAGCTATCCTATAATAACTAATCTAGCTATCCATATAATAACAATCTAGCTATCCTATAATACATAATCTAGCTATCCATATAATAACATATCTACTATCCATATAATAACAATCTAGACTATCCATATAATACACATAATCTAGCTATCCATATAATAACATCTAGCTATCATATAATAACATAATCTAGCTATCCATTAATAACATCTAGCTATCCATATAATAACAAAATCTAGCTATCCATAACTATACTAAACATAATCTATCTAGCTATCCATATAATAACAATCTAGCTATCCATATAATAACAATCTAGCTATCCATAAAATAACATAATCTAGCTATCCATATAATAACAATCTAGCTATCCATATAATAACATAATCTAGCTATCCATATAACATAATCTAGCTATCCATATAATAACATAATCTAGCTATCCATATAATAACAATCTAGCTATCCATATATCCACATAATCAGCATCCATATAATAACAATCTAGCTATCCATATAATAACATCTAGCTATCCATATAATCATAATCTAGCTATCCTATAATTAACAATCTAGCTATCCATATATAACATAATCTAGCTATCCATATAATAACAATCTAGCTTCCATTAATAACATAATCTAGCTACATATATAACAATCTACTATCCATATAATAACAATCTAGCTATCCAATAATAACAATCTAGCTATCCATTATAATACAATCTAGCTATCCTATAATACAATCTGCTATCCATATATACATAATCTAGCTATCCATATAATAACAATCTAGCTATCCATATAATAACAATCTAGCTATCCATATAATAACAATCTACTATCCATATAATAACAATCTAGCTATCCATATATAACAATCTAGCTATCCTATAACATCCTACATCCATATAATAACAATCTAGCTATCCATTAAATAACATAATCTAGCTATCATAATAACTAGCTATCCATATAATAACATCTAGCTATCCATATATACATAATCTAGCTATCCATATAATAACACTAGCTATCCATATAATACATATCTAGCTATCCATATAATAACATCTAGCTATCCATATAATAACATAACTATCTACCATATATAACATATCCTAGCTATCCATATAATAACATAATCTAGCTATCCATATATAACATAATCTAGCTATCCATAAATAACATAAATCTAGCTACCATATAATACAAATCTACTATCCATTAATACAATCTAGCTATCCATATAAAACATAATCTAGCTATCCATATATACATAATCAGCTATCCATATAATAACATCTAGCTATCATATAATAACATATCTAAGCTATCCTATAATACAATCTAGCTATCCATATATAAAAATCTACTATCCATATAATAACAATCTAGCTATCCATATAACAATCTAGCTATCCATATAATACTAATCTACTATCCATATAAATAACAATCTAGCTATCCATATAATAACATAAATCTAGCTATCCATATAATAACAATCTAGCTATCCATATAATAACAATCTAGCTATCCATATAATAACATAATCTAGCTATCCATAAAATAACAATCTAGCTATCCATATAATAACATAATCTAGCTATCCATATAATAACAATCTAGCTATCCATATAATAACAATCTAGCTATCCATATAATAAAAATCTAGCTATCCATATAATAACTAATCTATAGCTACCATATAATAAACAATCTAGCTATCCATATAATAACAATCTAGCTTCTCCATATAATAACATAATCTAGCTATCCATATAAAACATCTAGCTATCCATATAATAACAAATCTATCTATCCATATAATAACAATCTAAGCTATCCATATAATAACATAATCTAGCTATCCATATAATACATCACATCCATATATACTAATCTAGCTATCCATATAATACATCTGCTATCCATATAATAACATCTAGCTATCCATATAATAACATATCTAGCTATCCATATAATAAACAATCTAGCTATCCATATAATAACATAATCTAGCTATCCATATAATACATAATCTAGCTATCCATATATAACAATCTAGCTATCCATATAATAACAATCTAGTATCCATAACATATAACATCTAGCTATCCATATAATAACAATCTAGCTATCCATATATAACATCTAGCTTCCATATATAACATAATCTAGCTACCATAATAATACCACATCTAGCTATCCATATAATAACATATCTAGCTATCCAATAATAACATCTAGCTATCCATATAATAACAAATCTAGCTATCCCTATAATAACATCTAGCTATCCATATAATAACATAATCTAGCTATCCATATAATAACTAATCTAGCTTACCATATATAACAAATCTAGCTATCCATATAATAACATATCTAGCTATCCATATAATACATAATCTAGCTATCCATATAATACAATCTAGCTTCCATATAATAACATAATCTAGCTATCCATATAATAACATCTAGCTATCCATATAATACAATCTAACTATCCCTATAATACATAATCTAGCTATCCATATAATAACAATCTAGCTATCATATAAATAACATAATCTAGCTATCCTATAAATACAATCTAGCTATCCATTAATAACATAATCTAGCTATCCAATATAATACATCTAGCTATCCATATAATAACACTACTATCTATATACATAATCTAGCTATCCATATAATACACATCTAGCTATCCTATAATAACATAATCTAGCTATCCATATAATAACAATCTAGCTATCCTATAATAAAATCTAGCTATCCTATACTAACTACTAGCTATCCATAAATAAACAATCTAGCTATCCATATAATAACATAATCTAGCTATCCATAATAATAACAATCTAGCTATCCATATAATAACATCTAGCTATCCAATAATAACAATCTAGCTATCCATATTAACATAATCTAGCTATCCAATAATAAATCTAGCTTCCATATATACAACTGCATCCATATAATACATAATCTAGCTATCCATATAATAACAATCTAGCTATCCATATAATAACATAATCTAGCTATCCATATAATAACAATCTAGCTATCCATATAATAACATAATCTAGCTATCCATATAATAACATCTAGCTATCCATATAATACATAATCTAGCTATCCATATATAAACAATCTAGCTATCCATATAATAACAATCTAGCATCCATATAATAACATATCTAGCTATCCATATAATAACTCAATCTAGCTATCCATATAATAACATAATCTAGCTATCCATATAATAACAATCTAGCTATCCATATAATAACATAATCTAGCTATCCATATAATAACATAATCTAGCTATCCATATATAACAATCTAGCTATCCATATAATAACAATCTACTATCTATAATACAATCACTATCCATATAATAACATCTATATCTTAATAGACATCATCTAGCTATCCATATAATAACAATCTAGCATCCATATATAACAATCTAGCTATCCTATAATAACATAATCTAGCTATCCATTAAATAACAATCTAGCCCTATCAATATAATAACATAATCTAGCTATCCATATAATAACAAATCTAGCTATCCATATATAACATCTAGCTATCCATATAATAACTAATCTAGCTATCCAATAATAAACAATCTAGCTATCCATATAATACCATAAATCTAGCTATCCAATATAATAACAATCTAGCTATCCATATAATACCAATCTAGCTATACATAGAATACAAATCTAGCTATCCATATAATAACAATCTAGCTATCCATATATAACTCTAGCTATCCATATAATCACATAATCTAGCTATCCATTAATAACAATCTAGCTATCCATATATAACAATCTGCTATCCAATATATAACACTAATCTAGCTATCCATATAACAATCTACTATCCATATAATAACAATCTAGCTATCCATATAATAACATAATCTAGCTATCATATATAACAATCAGCTATCCATATAATAACAATCTAGCTATCCATATAAAACAAATCTAGCTATCCATATAATAACATAATCTACAGCTATCCATATCATACATAATCTAGCTATCCATATAATAAAAACTCGCTATCCATATAATAACTAAATCTACTATCCATATAATAACATCTAGCTATCCATATAATAACAATCTAGCTATCCATATAATAACAATCTAGCTACCATATAATAACAATCTAGCTATCCATATAATAACATAAATCCTAGCTATCCATATATAACAATCTAGCTATCCATATAATAACCATAATCTAGCTATCCATATAATAACAATCTAGCTATCCATATAATAACATAATCTATCTATCCTATAATAACAATCTAGCTATCCATATAATAACATATCTAGCTATCCATATAATAACATCTAGCTATCCATATAATAACAATCTAGCTATCCATATAAAACAATTCTAGCTATCCTATAATAACAATCTAGCTATCCATATAATAACATATCTAGCTATCCATCTAATAAAAACAAATCTAGCTATCCAATAATAACATCTAGCTATCCATATAATAACATAATCTAGCTATCCATATAATAACAATCTAGCTATCCATATAATAACATAATCTAGCTATCATATATAACAATCTAGCTACCATATAATCACAATCTAGCTATCCATATAAATAAAAAATCTAGCTATCCATATAATAACAATCTAGCTATCCATATAATAACAATCTAGCTATCCATATAATAACATAATCTAGCTATCCATATAATAAACAATCTAGCTATCCATATAATAACATAATCTAGCTATCCATATAATAACAATCTAGCTATCCATAAAATAACATAATCTAGCTATCCATATAATAACAATCTAGCTATCCATATAATAACATAATCTAGCTATCCATATAATAACATCTAGCTATCCATATAATAACAATCTAGCTATCCATATAATAACATAATCTAGCTATCCATATAAAACCAATCTAGCTATCCTATAATAACAATCTAGCTATCCATATAATAACATAATCAGCACCATTAATAACAATCTAGCTATCCATAAATAACAATCTAAGCTATCCATATAATAACAATCTAGCTATCCATATAATAACAAATCTAGCTATCCATATATAACAACTAGCTATCCATATAATAACAAATTAGCTATCCATATAAACATATCTAAATCTATCCATATAATAACAATCTAGCTTCCATATAATAACATACTCAGCTATCCATATAATAACAATCTAGCTATCCATATATACATATCTAGCTATCCATAAAAATAACATAATCTAGCTATCCATATAATAACAATCTAGCTATCCATATATAACATAATCTAGCTATCCATATATAAACATATCAGCTACCCATATAATAACATCTAGCATCCATATAATAACAATCTAGCTATCCATATAATAACATAATCTAGCTATCCATATATAATCTGTAACATATAATACTAATCTACTATCATAATAATAACATCTAGCTATCCATATAATAACATATCTAGCTATCCATATAATAACACTCTAGCTATCATATAATACAATCTAGCTATCCATATAATAACATATCTAGCTTATCCATATAATAACAATCTAGCTATCCATATAATAACATAATCTAGCATCCATATACTAACAATCTAGCTATCCATATAATAACAATCTAGCTATCCATAATAATAATAATCTAGCTATCCATATAATAACAATCTAGCTATCCATATAATAACATAATCTAGCTATCCATATAATACAAATCTAGCTTCCATATAATAACAATCTAGCTATCCATATAAAACAATCTGCTATCCATATAATCACATAATCTAGCTATCCATATAATAACATCTAGCTATCCATATATAACAATCTAGCTATCCATATAATAACATAATCTAGCTATCCATATAATAACAATCTGCTATCCATATAATAATCTAGCTATCATATATAACACTATCTAGCTATCCATAAATAACAATCTAGCTATCCATATAATAACAATCTAGCTATCCATATAATAACATAATCTAGCTATCCTATAATAAACAATCTAGCTATCCATATACATAATAACATATCTAGCTATCCCATATAATGAACATAATCTAGCTATCCATATAATAACAATCTAGCTATCCATATAATACACATCTAGCTATCCATATATAACATAATCTAGCTATCCATATAATAACAATCTAGCTATCCATATAATAACATAATCTAAGCTATCCATATATAACAATCAGCTTCCATATAATACAATCTACTATCCATATAATAACATAATCTAGCTATCCATATAATAACAATCTAGCTATCCATATAATAACATAATCTAGCTATCCATATAATACAATCAAGCTATCATTATACTAACATCTAGCTATCCATATAATAACATATCTAGCTATCCATATAATAACATCTAACTATCCATATAATAACAATCTAGCTATCCAATATAATAACATAATCTAGCTATCCATATATAACAATCTAGCTATCCATTAATACATAATCTAATCTATCCAGATATTAACAATCTAGCTATCCATATAATAACAATCTAGCTATCCATATAATAACAATCTAGCATCCATATAATAACATAATCTAGTCTATCCATATAATAACAATCTAGCTATCCATAAATAAACATAACTAGCTATCCATATAATAACAATCTAGCTTCCATATAAAACATTAGCTATCCATTAATAACAATCTAGCTATCCATATAATAACAATCTAGCTATCCATATAAAACAATCTAGCTATCCATATAATAACAATCTAGCTATCCATATAATAACATAATCTAGCTATCCATATAATAACAATCTAGCTATCCATAATAATAACAATCTAGCTATCCATATAATAACAATCTAGCTATCCATATAATACAATCTAGCTATCCATAATATAACATATCTAGCTATCCATATATAACAATCTAGCTATCCATAGAATAACATATCTAGCTATCCATATAATAACACTCTAGCTATCCATATAATAACATAATCTAGCTATACACAATAATAAACAATCTAGCTATCCATATAATACAATCAATCTAGCTATCCATATAATAACAATCTAGCTATCCAATAATAACAATCTAGCTATCCATATATAACATCTATCTTCATATATAACAATCTAGCTATCCATATAATAACATAATCTAGCTATCCATATAATAACATCTAGCTATCCATATAATAACATAATCTAGCTATCCATATAATAACAATCTAGCTATCCATATAATAACAATCTAGCTATCCATATAATAACAATCTAGCTATCCATATAATAACATAATCTAGCTATCCATATAATAACAATCTAGCTATCCATAAATAACAATCTAGCTATCATATAATAACATAATCTAGCTATCCATATAATAACAATCTGCTCCATATAACATATCTAGTATCCTATAATCAATCTAGCTATCCTATAATAATAATCTCATCTATAAACATCTAGCTATCATATAATAACAATCTAGCTATCCATATAATAACATAATCTAGCTATCCATATAATAACATAATCTAGCTATCCATATAATAACATAATCTAGCTATCCATATAATAACATAATCTAGCTATCCATATAATAACATAATCTAGCTATCCATATAATAACATATCTAGCTATCCTATATAACAATCTAGCTTCCATAAATAATCACATAATCTAGCTATCCATATAATACCATCTAGCTATCCTATAATAACATCAGCTATACATATATACATAATCTAGCTATCCAATAATACATCTAAGCTCCCATATAATAAATAAACATAATCTAGCTATCCATATAATAACAATCAGCTATCCTATAATAACAATCTAGCTATCCATATAATAACATAATCTAGCTATTCCATATAATAACATAATCTAGCTATCCATATAATAACAATCTAGCTATCCATATAATAACATAATCTAGCTATCCATATAACATAATCTAGCTATCCATATAATAACATAATCTAGCTATCCATATAATAACATAATCTAGCTATCCATATAATACACATCTGCTATCCATATATAATAACAATCTAGCTATCCATATAATAACATAATCTAGCTATCCATATAATAACAATCGCTATCCATATAATAACAATCTAGCATCCATATAATAACAATAATCTAGCTATCCATATAATAACATCTAGCATCTATAAATAACAACTAGCTATCCATATAATAACACAAATCTAAGCTATCCATTAATAACAATCTAGCTTATCCATATAATAACTATCTAGCTATCCATATAATAACAACTAGCTATCCATATAATAACATAATCTAGCTTACCATATAATAACAACTAGCTATCCATATAATAACAATCTAGCTATCCATAATAACATAATCTAGCTATCCATATAATAACAATCTAGCTATCCATATAATAACAATCTAGCTATCCATATAATAACATAATCTAGCTATCCATATAATAACAATCTAGCTATCCCATATAATAACAATCTAGCTATCCATATAATAACAATCTAGCTATCCATATAATAACAATAATAGCTATCCATATAATAACAATCTAGCTATCCATATAATACATAATCTAGCTATCCATTAAACATACTAGCTATCCATATAATAACAATCTAGCTATCCATATAATAACAATCTAGCTATCCATATAATAACAATCTAGCTATCCATATAATAACATAATCTAGCTATCCATATAATAACATAATCTAGCTATCCATATAATAACAATCTAGCTATCCAATAATACATAATCTAGCTATCCATATAATAACAATCTAGCTTATCCTATAAAACTAATCTAGCTATCCATATAATAACATCTAGCTATCCATAAATACAATCTAGCTATCCATATAATAACATAATCTAGCTATCCATATAATAACAATCTAGCTATCCATATAATAACATCTAGCTATCCATATAATAACATAATCTAGCTATCCATATAATAACAATCTAGCTATCCATATAATAACATAATCTATCTATCCATATAATAACAACTAGCTATCCATATAATAACATAATCTAGCTATCCATATAATAACAATCTAGCTATCCATAATAACATAATCTACGCTATCCATATAATAACAATCTAGCTATCCATATAATAACATAATCTAGCTATCCATATAATAACAATCTATATCCATAATAACAAATCTAGCTATCCATATAATACATAATCTAGTCTATCCATATAATACAATCTAGCTATCCATATAATAACATAATCTAGCTATCCATATAATAACAATCTAGCTATCCATATAATAACATAATCTAGCTATCCATATAATAACAATCTAGCTATCCATATAATAACAATCTAGCTATCCATATAATAACAATTCTACTATCCTATAATAACATAGCTATCCATATAAAACAATCTAGCTATCCATATAATAACAATCTAGCTATCCATATATAACATATCTAGCTATCCATAAATAACCATCTAGCTATCCATATAATAACATATCTAGCTATCCATATAATAACAATCTAAGCTATCCATATAATAACATAATCTAGCTATCCATATAATACAATCTAGCTATCCATATAATCATATCTAGCTATCCTATAATCAATCTAGCTATCCATATAATAACAATCTAGCTACCATATAATACAAATCTAGCTATCCATAATAAACAATCTAGCTATCCATATAATAACATAATCTAGCTATCCATAATAATAACAATCTAGCTATCCATATAATAACATAATCTAGCTATCCATGATAATAATAATCTAGCTATCCATATAATAACATCTAGCTCATCCATATATAACATAATCTAGCTATCCATATAATAACAATCTAGCTATCCATATAATAACAAAAATCTAGCTACCATATAATAACAATCTACTACCATATAAAACAATCTAGCTATCCATATAATAACAATCTAGCTATCCATATAATAACAATCTAGCTATCCATATAATACAATCTAGCTATCCATATAATAACAATCTAGCTATCCATATACTAACATAATCTACTATCCATATAATACAATCTAGCTATCCATATAATACACAATCTAGCTATTCATATAAACAATCTAGCTATCCATATAATAACATAATCTAGCTATCCATATAATACAATCTACTATCCATAATACAATCTAGCTATCCATATAATAACAATCTAGCTATCCATATAATAACAATCTAGCTATCCATATAATAACAATCTAGCTAACCATATAATAACAATCTAGCTATCCATATAATAACAATCTAGCTATCCATATAATAACAATCTAGCTATCCATATAATACAATCTAGCTATCCATAAATAACATCTAGCTTCCTATAATAACAATCTAGCTATCCTATAATAACAATCTAGCTATCCATATAATAACACATCTAGCTATCCATATAATAACAATCTAGCTATCTAGTTTAGGGATATCTAGCTCTCCAGATATTGTATACTTTGTAAAAGTTTAACATTAGCTTTAGTTCTCCTTTAAATCCTGGGATTAATAATAATTATTAGCATGTAGTTGTTAGTTTGAAGTGTGCTGCAGCGGTCTGGTGCATGTTGTAGTCCTGGTTTGCAAGGTGTTGCTGTATATATAGTTAAGTGTGCAGCTGGTGCTGTTAGCCTGGTTGCAAGGTGTTGCTGTATATAAAGTTAAGTGTGCAGCTGGTGCTGTTAGCCTGGTTGCAAGGTGTTGCTGTATATATAGTTAAGTGTGCAGCTGGTGCTGTTAGCCTGGTTGCAATGGTGTGCTGTATATATAGTTAAGTGTGCAGCTGGTGTTTAGCCTGGTTGCAAGGTGTTGCTGTATATACAGTTAGTGGGGTCAGCTGGTGCTGTTAGCCTGGTTGCAAGGTGTTGCTGTATATATAGTTAAGTGTGCAGCTGGTGCTGTTAGCCTGGTTGCAATGTGTTGCTGTATATATAGTTAAGTGTGCAGCTGGTGCTGTTAGCCTGGTTGCAAGGTGTTGCTGTATATACTTGCCTGTATACATTTCTAAAAACAAAGTAAAGATGAAAATTGATTAGAGGCCAAACCAGCAACTGCTGAACAATCGGACACATTCACACATTGTGTTTCTTACCAATCATATCAAAATATTGTGTGAAAGATAACACAAGACAAGTGCGCATTACCAATTCTAACTTGCTTTTAAACGAGTTCACAAATCACAAAATATTCAATAAGTCTCCAGCAGGGGGAGTCATTTGTAATCGTGGCTCTACATATGGGAAGGGCCGGATTTACCTCTAGGCTCAGTAGACATGTGCCTAGGTGCGCCTGAGTTTGGAGGGGTGGCTGTCAATCTCCTTCCACCAATCCAACCCCTTATAGTCTATTTTCTCCCCCCCCCAAAAGAAAAACGGGCGTGGTTTAGGGGTGTGGTCTGTGTTTAGGGGTGGGGCTAATGGCGCCAGGCTCTTTGGGACTACAGGCTCTTGAGAGAGTAAATCCGTCCCTGATTATAGGTGTCATTTTATTTGTATTCTAGTTAAAATAATGTTACACTGTATGTATGGTTAGAGTGTTATATGTTCTTGGTATATTGCACAGTCCATATACATTATCAGACACCAAACAGATCACAATGACTTCTATAGGGGACTAGAAGGCAGCGACTTTGGGGATATTAAAGATATATCCAAAATGGGGGGCAACTCAAGTCTCCAAACAATTTGCCACATTAAGGTTAAAAGAAAAGAAGAATTGCAGTGCTGATTCCCAACACCAGGGGGAGCAATGTCTAGGTTTAAAACAGAATGAGACAGAGATACACTTTCCATTCTAATTTCTAGCAGGGACACCTATTTAACTGTAACCCGTGTCCATTGGTCCGAATGGAGTATCTAGTCCCCTCTCAATGCCCACCCGTCCCCTGTAGCAGTCACGTTACCATTCATTCCCTGTTTACAAACTATTTACATAAATACAGATAAAGTTTCATTGATAATCTATAATAAGAAATAATCTAAATTATTAGCAGTAAACAGACAAATGTGATTAGATCATTAGCAAAGGGGTTAAATAGACATGTTATTGCTCCAATCCGCCTGCAGGGGGCATTAGACCCGGCTCCATCACACTGCCCTTATATCTCATCTCTGTACCATGTAAGAAGTATGGTGCATGTCTCAACACAGTTAAAGGGGAACACAGCACACACAGATTATAGAAATATATATGCACGGCCAATAATAATTATAGGGGACATTGTTTGCAATTTACTGCTATTTTCCATTTTTAATCTCAATGATCTGGAGAGATGTGTCTATGTGTTAAGGTGATGGGTCTGTATGGGTATGGCCACACTGGACCGATCATCTAACGAGCAGTGCTAACGATCTTTATCCACCATGAATTCATTGTATATATTATATTGATTTAGTTCAATCATTGTGGAATACCAGGTTTCTGAGCTAATATGGGCGGGATTTACATGGATCATGCACCCCAAACAGCCCAATAGAATTGTCCCTGTCCTTACGCACTGCCGCAACCTTTCACTGATTGGCTGTTGTAGTCCTCACACCTCTGCACTGATTGGTTCTTTCACCCACAGCTCATTATTTTAGTCCCCGCACATCTTCACTAATTGGTTCTTTTGGACCACCTGACCTGACCTCAAGAGGCTAACCACAGAGATAGAAAGGGGTGTTTCTGTAACAGAGGATGATGGGTAAAAAGGGATTGGCTTGATAAGGAGAAGTTGTTGTTTTTTTTTTTAAACATTGTAAATATAATTATTCAGATCATGAGGATAACCAGCTCAGGTAAAGCTGTTTACAGTGTTTGGTTGCCCTTTAATTGTAATTATTAAAAGTTTTTCCTATTTACAGATTGGAGCTGCCATAGTGCTGGCTGTGAATCCCTATTGATAATCACCTGTAAGGGAGGTTGTGGTACAAAGTGAGCAATGAAGGTTAACACAGGTCACAAGGCAGTGTGGAAGATTATTGGTACTTACATTAACCTCAGTAATTGCAATATCAACGACGCTACCCACAACAATTAAGGCATCAAAAGTGTTCCATGCATCAGTGAAATAGTGCTGTAGGACATGCAGAGAGAATCGGGACGGACAGAGAAAGAAGGAGAGATCTCAGTTAGAAACAGAAATGGCAGGAGGAACCGTAAGTTCATTGCACCCTCCAGCTGCTGCAAACGGCTTCTCCCAGGCTCCTTTGCAAGGAGGAGGAGGGGCAGTGATGTTAACATCTCTGATGTAGAAAGAAAGATATTAGTTTTAATTGGTTAGCAGTGTAAATCAAGGCGGAGCCAAGGGACCAACTGCAATGATGCTCATTTCGTAGACCAATTCCGTGAATTCTGGCAGTGACCACGCCCCCTGATCAGTGACCACACCCCCTGACCAGTGACCACACCCCCTGATCAGTGACCACACCCTCTGATGACATCATTACAGTCTGGGAAAAAGAATGTGAACCTTTAAAAACCGTGACTTGTCCGTAAAATGGAAAATAATAATAATATAATAATAATGAAAGAACAGAAGGTGGAGGACGCGGATTCTACTTACTTCGGCCTCACTGAGAACGACGTCTACAATACTGCCAATGACGATGAGGGAATCGAAGGTGTTCCAGGCATCGCTAAAATAGCCCTGGGCGGAGAATGTGCAGGGTGGGCAAATGGAGGAGGTTTAATGGCGACATGACACGGACAATGTACAAAATGGAGGGAAACACATGTCAAACTGAAATTAGAAATGGCTGGAGGGGAGGCGGAGCTTATTGTGATTCACTGAGAATTCTGGGGATTTTTGTTGCTCCACTGAACTGTATATGGAAATGCAAAGGAGCAGGTTAAATCCGCTCCCCTCATAGACCGTGGGTTCCAATATACAGATTTAATGATGTTTAATTCACTATTCCATATTCTCTCATTTCCCTCTTGGTCTCCCTGGAAGTAAGCCCCTCCCACTATTCACAGCCATACCTCCATTCTGCCAGGAGTAAGCCCCTCCCACTATTCACAGCCATACTTCCTGTCTGTCAGGAATAAGCCCCTCCCACTATTCACAGCCATACTTCCTGTCTGTCAGGAATAAGCCCCCCCCCCCCCCCCCATCCCACTATTTCACACAGCATACCTCCTGTCTGTCAGGAATAAGCCCCTCCCACTATTCACAGCCATACTTCCTGTCTGTCAGGAATTAGCCCCTCCCACTATTCACAGCCATACCTCCTGTTTACCAGGAATAAGCCCCTCCCACTATTCACAGCCATACCTCCTGTCTGTCAGGAATAAGCCCATCCCACTATTTTCACAGCCATACCTCCTGTCTGTCAGGAATAAGCCCCTCCCACTATTCACAGCCATACTTCCTGTCTGTCAGGAATAAGCCCCTCCCACTATTCACAGCCATACCTCCTGTCTTCAGGATAAAGCCCTCCCACTATTCACAGCCATACCTCCTGTCTGTCAGGAATAAGCCCATCCCACTATTTTCACAGCAATGCCTTCCATCTTCCAGTGTTAACAGCCAAACCTACTGTCTGCATACAAACAGTAGGTGACACGTGCAATCGCGGGGGCCGACCCACACCGCATGCCGCGTGTGGGCACTTTGTCAGCCGAAATGGCCTTTTGGATGGGTTCATTGCCTGATCCACTGGGCAGATCATCCACGAGCCCTGACCAAACGGCCATTTCTGGTGACAAAGTGTCTACACACGCAATGATTTTTGCCTGAAACAGCTGTGTGCACACATTGTGTGTCAGGGGTCGGCCCCCATCATGGCATGCATGTACGAGCCCTAAGCCCCTCCCATTACTATCACAGCGATATCTCTGGTCTGCCAGTACTAAGCCCCTCCCAGTATTGTCCCAGACATTAATGGGAAACAAGGAGAGACTTGGCACAAACCAAAGGGTTAATCTTATTATGCCAATAGATATATTCAATATAGGAACTAGGATTGCCTTCCACCCAATATGTATCTTTAAAGGGGAAATTATGACGTTTGCTCATGTAATGAGAAGCCTGAATTGCAGGAGGTAATTAATAAGATTTGGTTAAGTTCACATCTCAAATGGAAAATTATATTTAGGTTAATCCCCAAAACCTACAATTTAAGAGAAATTTTAGAGATGTAAGACTAACCTGAAAATGCTGCCTGATGTTCTGTTACCTCTCTTTCTGCTTCCTGGGTCTTCCAGTTACCAACATGGATGTAACAGATGACATCACAGCCAATGACTGCATGTTATTCCCCTATCTGCCTGCTCTGAACATGTGTGAGCTTCTGAGAGGAAGAGGGAAAGTGGATAAGACTTGAACTGCTCAGAATATTCCCTGTGCTGCCATTTCTGTGCGTCTGTCATTAGGGGAATTCTGGGATATTTGGGGTCCTATCGTGTCCTTTTCTCAGCCATTTCCAAAATACAGCTGAAGCCAATACACACAAAACATGAAATATGCACAAAATAAATCCACATGGTCCAGGAGATGGGAGAATGGGGACAAGTCACAGCAAATTCCTCATTATCATGCACTAACACAGCAATCTCACGGAATTGTCACTTACGAGCCACCTTTCTTTTTTGGCCACACAAATCTGACATAAGGTAATGAACACAGAATTACAGAATGTTATATTAATTACAGTTTGGGGGGCACTGGTGAAATAAAATAACTTAAATTCTAAAACACCTTAAAGGGTAACTGTGGTCTTCATCCAAGTGCCCGTTATTAAAAAGAGATCTCTTAGACCTTTCAAACCAGTCTAGGATGTGGTCTCTCTCGTCTCTGGATCTTAAGTTATAGGCTTGTAAAGTTACAGACTCGGGCAGTCAGGAAAAACAAGGAAGTGTGTGAGTCACATGACGTGCTGTGTAGGAAGCTATTTAAAGACCTGCAACCATTCTCGGTTCTTTATTCCAGCTCTGGACACCTTAGGGAGAGAAAACGTTTTCATTTTAGGCTTGCAGCTAGCTTTAAAAATGTAAAAGAATTTAAGGGGTGGAGCTTATGATGTAGCAGATGCGGCTCTTACAGTAGTGGAATTGAAAAGAGGTGGAGCTTATGATGTAGCAGATGAGGCTCTTACAGTAGTGGAATTGAAAAGAGGTGGAGCTTATGATGTAGCAGATGAGGCTCTTACAGTAGTGGAATTTCAACTGGGAATGCTTGTGCCTATGGGATGGGGGCGAATGTATCTGAAGACACCACCCTTTATACTGCTGTGGCTTTGGATAGACCACAGCTAGAAGTATGATCCTTCAGTGGTATAAAAGGTAGAGATGTTCTCTTTTAATAAAGGACACTCGTAAGGAGACCACAGTTCCCCTTTAATATCTGAAAACCACCCCCTATTAAGTAGAGTTGATGTTCGATTTAATTGGTGGCCCATGGTTACATTTTAGGACCATACAGGATTCAGGTCGCAACGCAGAGAGCATGATGGTCCTTGGAAGAAAAGTCAGCACAACGTTCCTTGATTCTACCAATTGTTTCCCATATTTGGGCTTCTTCCTTCCTATAAAGTTTATGACTTAGTGAATGGACTGTGCTGTATGAATTCCTCAAGTTGGTCTAATGGGAAATTCATTCTGCTTTGACTGTTCCTTGTGTCCTGGTGGGATTGTGTAGATCTTCCTGGTCCTGGGAAATCATTTCCTGCTCATAGAACTTTCTACCAAAAACCCATTTGTATCTTCCAGGGAGTTGCGATCTCTATGTTAGCAAAAGTTTTCTCCGCATTCTCCACCACATCACATCTTCCGTTAGTCACTGACCATGGACTGTGCCAGAGAGGATTGTGGATACTTCTCCATCGCCTGGGGTCATTATCAGGGTAGGACACACTATAACATGAACACCAACTTCCTCTTCTTTCCAATGGACACTCTATGATAAAACTCTACGACCCTCTCCTGTCTTATAAACATCAGCACCAACATTCACGTTTATTACAGTAAGTTATGTTATCGTTGTTTCCCCCATTAACAGTCAAACGTTATTTATTATCAGACACTGTTTAATGTTCATATTTCTAGACCTACGACAATTTACAACTGGACACAATCTCAAACCTTCCACTTACCTTGGGTTTGAAAGCTATAAGTTTTAGAACCATTTCAACTGTAAATACAGCGGTGAAAACCATATTCATCACATCCATAACGTCATTAAAAATATCCGACTGACCGTAATGCTGGAAAAGAGAGAGAAACTAGATGAGAGATTTGTCTTAATCCACAAAAAATAGTATAGAGAATTATGTATCCTCCACTATAAACTATGATAATGTTCCATCCACTATAAACTATGATAATGTTCCATCCACTATAAACTATGATAATGTTCCATCCACTATAAACTATAATGATGTTCCATCCACTATAAACTATGATAATGTTCCCTCCACTATAAACTATGATAATGTTCCATCCACTATAAACTATGATAATGTTCCATCCACTATAAACTATGATGATGTACCCATTCTCATTTCTCATTCTCATGAGAAGTTCTCATCCATCCAGGTCATGGTATATCTGTTGTATTCAATAAGATCAACTGGACTTGAAGTTTAGTTCTTGAAGACGTTTCGCTAGTC
>JAACNH010001313.1:0-82073 GCA_019447015.1 Hymenochirus boettgeri
AAAAAAAAAAAAAAAAGAGGGTGAATAGGTTGGACTAGATGGACGTATGTCTTTATTCAACCTTAATTACTGTTACTATGTACTATGACTTACTGTCAGGCAATGCCCCGAGCCGATAGCGTCTCTCAGTGAATGAAGTTTACCTATTCCCAACCCTTAACGCCAGCGATCTGGTTTAAACACTCCATCGTAAAGAGTCGTTATTGACTCAGTAAAATGGTTGTGCGAAAGTTTTTACCTAACCGCAACTGCCGTTAGTTGTGTCTTAGAGCCACATTCATAAACGCACGGTGTGGACAATGTACGACCGGATCCGTAAATATACAGCTGCGGTCATACATTTACGGCGAAGGTTTGTTAATTACCGAACGTTCGGTCGTAGAATGCCATACGGTGGTAAATTACCGCAATAGTATTTTATGGGGGTCGTAAATCTACCATCGCGTTATTGTACATTGATTATCGATATCGGTAATTTCTGATTGTTACCATTAATTCCAATGATCGGAAATGAATAATCGTTAAACCGACCGTTAAAGATGCAGTATCGCTAAAAAGCCTTTAGGAATATGGCCCTGAAAGTCACGTTAACCCTTGGTACACGAAGGGACAAATAACCGATAACGCTCTGTACATGGCCGGTCACTGTGAGGTCACTGTGAGGTCACTGTCACCCAATATCTTGGAATCACTGCCTGACCCCCTGTCCTGCCTCCCTGTCTCGTCTCGGAGCTTGTTCCTTTCCTTTAACGTCTCCTGCTAATTGGTCACAGAGCTTCATTCTCCAGATAAAAGAGACTTTCTGAGACCTCATTAATCTTCTCTATTTTCATTGGTTCCCCCAGTTAACAGACAGAACTTTATTTATCATCTCCTGCCTGTTAACCCATTGGGGTCTTATCGTTTCATTCTCTTGCTGTGGATCTTAGGGACATATTTATAAAGCCGTGTAGTACTGATAGGCGCTTTCCTGGGGGTCCCACAACTCTAAACCAGGACCCCCTTACAGATCCCCTGTGGGCTAAGGGGGTCCAGCAGCTGGACACGGGGTAACCCCTGGTCCTAGAAAGGTCCTTTTCTCTTCCTTTGGTTCTGGCAGGTTTGCACCTCTTTATATAGGAAGATTACAATAATCACATTGTCAGATGTCAACCAATCATATTTTCACATTTTATATGATTACATTTTTATTCGAATCGTCTCTCAGCCAATCACAGACGGTCTGGCCCCTATTGCTACTTTGCAATCCAGGCAGCGGCCGTGGGAACAAAGGTCGATATTCTGTTTGTGTGACGGTTAAGGGTTGGAGGGGGGTCCCCTACACTGCAGGGGGTGGTGATACCCCTTAACAATCCAATGTAAATATGTGCAAATGTGGCGGAGCTTAGAAGGCATCGGAGTGATGAAAGGTAGTCGTTCACAGCCTGGTAACTATAGACCTGTAAGCCTAACATCAGTGGTAGGGAAGGTGATGGAAACTTTGTTACAGGGATCATATCCTTGACTTTGTCTCCAGAGATCATCTTATTAGTAATAGTCAGCATGGATTTATGGGAAATAAATCATGTCAGACAAATTTAATTGGTTACATCTATGTGGGTAAAGTACTAAGTGGGGCCCCTCAGGGTTCTGTACTGGGGCCACTTCTGGTTAATGTGTTTATAAATGACTTATAAGGGGTGGGGCAAAATTAGCACCATTTTAAACGATAAGAACTTTTATTGAATCTCCCTATATATATTCCGTTTCTGCCTAGCCAGGGAGTCTTATTGTTGTGTGTTTAATATTGGATTTGGTGCAATGTAGGCGCCCCTATAGATAAGCCTTAGATCTCTCCCATACCGTTTAGGGATTTCCCTCTGGAACGTTGTACATGAAGAATATACGTGGGGGCCGTAGTTACTCAGGAAGTGGTAACTGGTACTGGTAAGATACATTCACTATATTGTGTATCTGTATAGGGTAGGAAGGGTTAATCTCAGATACATTAGGGATAGTAACTGGTACTTGTAAGAGGAATTCACTATATTGTGTATCTGTATAGGGTAGGAAGGGTTAATCTCAGATACATTAGGGATAGTAACTGGTACTAGTAAGAGGAATTCACTATATTGTGTATCTGTATAGGGTAGGAAGGGTTAATCTCAGATACATTATGGCGCAGGTTCATTGGTCAGTTTAATAAAAAAGCGGATGGGGTTCTCAAAGGAATGTTACAAGTTTACGGGTATTGATTACATAAGTAGAGTTGGGGGAAAGGGTTTTGTCACTGTGAGAACGGTTTAAAGCTATGGAACTGTCTTCCAGTGGACTTGTTTGGCAGTTCATTGGTCAGTTTATAAAAAAGACTGGATGAGTTTCTACAAACAAGGATTTTACAAGTAGTACTGGATGGATAATAAGTAGAGTTGGGAAAGGTTTTGTCATGTTGAGAAACGGATAAGGTTAAGCTATGGAACTGTCTCCAGTGGACATTGTTATATTGGCATGTTCATGGTCAGTTTAATAAAAGACTGGATGAGTTCTACAAACAAGGAATGTTACAAGTACTGGGATTGATACATAAAGGGTAGAGTTTGGGAAAAGGGTTTCACTGTGGAGAACGGTTATATAAAGCTATGGAAATGTCTTCCGTGCGGACGGTTGTTATGGCAGGTTCATTGGTTCAGTTTAATAAAAAAGCTAGATGAGTTTCTACAAACAAGGAATGTTACAAAGTTACTGGTATTGATACTAAAGTAGAGTTGGGAAAGGGTGTCACTGTGAGAACGGGTTAATTAAAGCTAGGGAACGGTCTTCCAGTGACGTCGTTGTTATGGCAGTTTCATTGGGTCAGTTTAATTAAAAGCTGGATGGTTTCTACAAACAAGGAATGTTTAATTACTGGTATTGATACATAAAGTAAGTGGGAAAGGTTGGTCGCACTGTGAGAACGGAAAGCATGGAACTGTCTTCCAGTGGACATTGTATGGCGGTTCATGGTCAGTTTAATACAAAAGCTGGTGGATTTGAGTTTCTACCAAACAAGGAATGTTAACCAAGTTAACTGGTATTTGATACATTAAAAGTTAGAGTTGGGAAAGGGTTTGTCATGTGAGAACGGTAATTAAAGCTATGGAACTGTCTTCCAGTGGACGTTGTTATGGCAGGTTCATTGTCAGGATAATTAAAAAAAGCTGGAAGAGTTTTACAAACAAGGAAATGTTACAAGTTCTGGGATGATACATTAAAGTAGGAGTGGGGAAAGGGTTTGTCACTGTGAGAACGGTAAAAAGCGTTAAAGCTATGGAACTGTCTTCCACGTGGAAGTTGTTATGGCAGGTCAGTGAGTAGTATATAAAAAGCTGGTGAGTTTCTACAAACAAGGCATGTTACAAGTTACTGGGATTGAATACATAAAGTAAGAGTGGAAAAAGGGTTGTTCCACTGTGAGGAACGGTAAGCTATGGAACTGTCTTCCAGTGGACGTTGATATGGCAGGTTCATTGGTCAGTATAATAAAAAGCTGGATGAGTTTCTACATACAAGGAATGTTACAGTACTGGTATGGAACATAAAAGGAGTTGGGAAAGGGTTGTTGTCACTGTGAGCACGGTAAAAGCTATGGAACTGTCTTCAGTGGACGTTTTTATGGAAGGTCATTGGTCGTTTACTAAAAAGCTGGATTGAGTTTCTAAAACAAGGAATGTTTACAAGTTACTGGGATGATAAAAGTAGAGTTGGGAAAGGGTTTGCACTGTGTTGAGAACGGTAAAGCTAGGAAACTGTCTTCCAGTGGACGTTGTTATGGCAGTTCATTGGTCAGTTAATAAAAAGTGGATGGGTTCTACAAACATGGAATGTTAACAAGTTACTGGTATTGATAAATAAAAGTAGAGTTGGGAAAGGGTTTGTCACTGTCGACGACGGTTAATTTAAAGCTATGGAACTGTCCGCTTCCAGTGGACGTTGTTATGGCAGGTTCATGGTCAGTTTAATAAAAAGCTGGATGAGTTTCTACAAACAGGAGTGACAGTTACTGGTATTGATACTTAAAGTTTGAGAGTTGGGAAAGGGTTTGTCACTGTGAGAACGGTAAAGCATGGAAACTGTCTTCCAGGGGACGTTGTTATGGCAAGGTTCATTGGAGTTATAAAAAGCTGGATGGGTTCTACAAAAAAGGGAATGTTACAAGTTACTGGATTGATACATAAAGTAGATGGGGAAGGAAAGGGTTTGTAACTGGTGAGAACGTTAAAAGCTATGGTGGAACGTTTCCAGTGGAATTGTTATGGCAGGTTCATTGGTCAGTTTAATTAAAAGCTGGATGAGTTTCTTAACAACAAGGAATGTTACAAGTTACTGGGATTGATACATAAAGTAGAGTTGGGAAGAAAGGGTTTTTGATCACTGTGAGTGAAGAAGGTTTTAAAGCTATGGAACGGTTCTTCCAGTGGACGGTGTTAGCAGGTTCATTGGTCAGTATAATAAAAAGGCTGGATGAGTTTCTACAACAAGGAACGTAAAAGTTACTGGGATGATACATAAAGTAGAGTTGGGAAAGGGTTGTCACTGTTGGAGAACGGTAAAGCTATGGAACTGTATTCCAGTGGACGTTGTTATGAAGGTTCATTGCGTCAGTTTAATAAAAAAAGCTGGATGAGTTTCTAAAAACAAGGAGTACAAGTTACTGTTATTGATACATAAAGACTAGAGTTGGGAAAGGGTTTTTGTCACGTCGAGAACGGTTAAGCTATGGAACTGTCTTCCAGTGGACGTTGTAGGGCAAGGTTCATTGCGTCAGTTTAAAAAAAGCTGGATGAGTTTCTACAAACAAGGAATGTTACAAGTTACTGGTTATTGATACTAAAGGAGTTGGGAAAGGGTTTGTCACTGTGAGAACAGTAAGCTATGGTGGAACTGTCTTCCAGTGGACGGTGTTATGGCAGGTTCTTGGTAGTTTACAAAAAGCTGGCTGGGTTTACAACATGGAAGTTACAAGTTACTGGTAATTGATACATATAAAGTAGAGTTGGAAAGGGTTTGTCCAGTGAGAACGGTAAAGCTATGGAAAACTGTCTGCCAGTGGACGTTGTTATGGAAGGTTCATTGGTCGTTTAATAAACAGCAGATGATTTACTACAAACAAGGAATGTTAAAGTTACTGGATTGATACATTAAGTTAGAGTGGAAAAGGGGTTTGGCACTTGTGAGAAACGGTATTTTAACGCATGGAACGGTTCCAGTAGTTTTTATGGCAGGTTCATTGCGTCAGTTTAATAAAAAGTGGATGAGTTCTACAAACAAGGATGTTACAAGTTACTGGGATTGATACATAAAGTAGAGTTGGAGGAGGAGAATGGAAAAGGGTTTTTTGTCACTGTGAGAACGGTTTTAAAGCTATGCGAAACTGTCTTCCCAGTGGAAGTTGTTATGGCAGGTTCATTGGCAGTTTATAAAAAGGGATGAGTTTCTAAAAACAGGAAATGTTACCAAGTTACTGGGATTGATACATAAAGTAGAGTTGGGAAAGGGTTTTTGTCACTGTGAGCACGGTAAGCTATGGAAAAATGTCTTCCAGTGGACGTTTGTATGGCAGTTCATTGGTCAGTTTAATAAAAAAGCTTGGATGGTTTCTACAAACAAGGAATGTTACAAGTTAATGGGATTGATACATAAAGTAGAGTTGGGAAAGGGTTTGTGTTTCACTGTGGAGAACGGTTGTATTTTATAAAGCATGTAACTGTCTTAAGTGGACGTTGTTATGGCAGGTTCATTGGTCAGGTTAATAAAAAGCTAGATGAGTTTCTACAACAAGGAAGGTACAAGTTACTGGTAGTGAGACATAAAGTAGAGTTGGAAAGGGTTTGTCACTGTTGAGAACGGTAAAGCTATGGGGAACTGTTTCCAGTGAGACGTTGTTAGGGCAGGTTCATTGTAGTTTAATAAAGGGGAAGAGTTCTACAAACAAGGAATATGTTACAAGTTTACTGGTATTGATATTATATAAAGTAGAGTTGGGAAAGGGTTTTTTGTCACTGTGGAGAACGGTAAAGCTATGGAAACTTGCTTCCAGTGAACGTTGTTATGGCAGGTTCATTGGTCAGTTTTAATAAGCTGGATGAGGGTTTCTACAAACATGAATGTTACAAGTTACTGGGATGATACATTAAGTAGAGTGGACTGAGGAAAGGGTTTTGTACTGGGAGAACGGTAAAGTATGGCACACATTTCTTCCAGTGGACTTGTTATGGCAGGTCATTGGTCAGTTTAATAAAAAGCTGGATGAGTTTCTCCAAACAAGGAATGTTACAAGTACTGGATTGAACATAAAGTAGGTTGGAAAGGGTTTGTACTGTGAGAACGGTTTAAAGCTATGGAACTGTCTTTCCAGTGGACGTTTTTTGAGGAGGTTATTGGGCAGTTTAATAAAAAGCTGGATGAGTTTCTACAAACAGAAGGTTTGACACGTTACTGGTATGATACATAAAGTAGAGTGGGAAAGGTTTGTCACTGTGAGGAACGGTTATTAAGTATTTTTTTAAAGCTATGGAACGTCTTCCAATGGACGTTGTTATGGCAGGTTCATTGGTCAGTTTTAATAAAAAAGCGGGACGGGTTTCTACCAAACAAGGAATGTTACAAGTTATGGTTGATTGATATATAAAGTAGAGTTGGGAAAGGGTTTGTCCACTGTGAGAACGGTAATAAAGCTATGGAACTGTCTTCCAAGTTGACGTTGTTAGGAGGTTCATTGGTTCAGTTTATAAAAAGCTGGATGAGTTTCTACAAAACGGAAGGTTACAAGTGACTGTATTGATACATAAAGTAGAGTTGGGAAAGGGTTTTTGTCACTGTGAGAACGGTAAAGCTATGGAACTGTCTTCCAGGGGACGTTGTTTATGGAGGTTCATTGGTCAGTTTAATAAAAAGCTGGATATGAGTTTCTACAAACAAGGAATGTTAACAAGTGACTGGGATGATACATAAAGTAGAGTTGGGAAAGGGTTTGTCACTGTGGAGAACGGTTTTCAAGCTATGGAACTGTCTCCAGTGGAGTTGTATGGCAGGTTCATTGGTCAGTAATATAAGCTGAGAGTTTCTACAAACAAGGAATGGACACGTTAACTGGTTATTGATACATAAAGTCAGTTGGAAAGGGTTTGTCACTCGTGAGAACGGTAAATCTATGGAACTGTCTTCCAGTGGACGTTGGTTTATGGCGGTTCATTGCGTCAGTTTAATAAAAAGAGGAGAGTTTCTACAAACAAGGATGTTACAGTTACTGGTATTGATACATAAAGTAGAGTTGGAAAGGGTTGGTCACTGTTGAGAACGGTTAAAGCTATGGACTGTCTTCCAGTGGACGTGTGTTATGGCAGGTTATTGGTCAGTTTAATCAAAAAGCTGATGAGTTGTCTAACAACAAGGAATGTACAAGTACTGGTTATTTATACATAAAGTAGAGTGGGAAAGGGTTTGTCACTGTGAGACGGTAAAGGCTATGGAACGGTCTTCCAGTGGAGTTGTTATTATGGCAGTCATTGGTCAGTTTAATTTAAAAGCGGATGAGTTCTACAAACAAGGAATGTTACAAAGGTTACTGGGATTGATACATAAAGTAGAGGTGGGAAAAGGTTTGTCACTGTGAGAACGGTAAATAAAGCTATGGAAAACTGTCTTCCAGTGGAGTGGTTATGGCAGGTTCATTGGTCAGTTTAATAAAAAAGCTGGATGAGTTTCTGCAAACAAGAATGTTACAAGTTACTGGTGTATTGATACATAAAGTAGAGTTGATCAGGGAAATTTCCCATTGCCACTTGGAGTCAGGAAGGAATTTTTTCCCCCATTAAATTTGGTGTGGGTTTTTGCGTCCTCTGATCAACAGTGAGGCAGGAAATGAGGACATGCTAGATGGGTGGACTGGATGGATGTATGTCTTTATTCAACCTCCTAAATACGTATACTATACTATACTGTTACTATACGTACTGTCTAATACTGTACTATTACTGACTTATATTACTATACCAACTGTACTAGACTATACTATACTGTTACTATACTATACTGATACTATACTAACGTACTATACTATATATACTATACGGACTATACTTCCTTCATATGTACTATACTAGACTGTACTATACTGTACTCATTATACTATACTATTACTATACGATACTGTACTATACTTTAAACTATACGAGATGTACTTAACTATACTATACTGTACTGATCCTATACTATACTGTACTATACTAGTACTATACGATACTATACTGTACTATACTATACTGTAGAGTACTATACTGTACTGTACTATACTAACTATTACTGTTACATACTATACGATACTGTACTATACTTACTGGACTGTACTATACTATACTGTACTACGACCGTACTATACTATACGTACTATACATACGTATATACTGTTACTATACTATACTGTACTATACTGTACTATACTATACTGTACTCTACTATACTGTAGTACTATACTATACTGTATATCTATACTATACTATACTATACTGTACTATACTATACTATAATATACTGTATGTACTGTATCTATAATGTACTATACTGTACTCTACTGTTATTAATGTAACTGGATATACTATACTATACTGTACTGTACTGTACTGTTACTATACGGATACTATCCTATACTGTACTATAACTGTACTGTACTATACTGGCATTATACTGTACTATACTGTATACTTACTGCTACTGTACTATACTATACGGTATGTACTGTATGTACTATACTTGTACTATAGATACTGTACTATACTAACTGTACTTATACTGTATCTATGCTGTATATACTGTACTGGTACGGGACATGACGGTACTATACTATACTGTTACTATACGAGACGGGACTAGGCCTGTACAGAGACGGGCGAGACGGCTACGGACGATACGAGACTAGACGGGACGGCACTATACGGACGAGACAGCTGGACGGACAGAGAACGGGACGGAGAGACGAGACGAGACGGCGACGGGACGGGACGGACGGGACGAGACAGACCGGGGACGAGACGAGACGAGAGAGACGGGGGACGGGACGAGACGAGACGAGAGGGACGAGGACGAGACTGGGACGAGACGGGGAACGAGACGGGTGTGGGGTTTTTCTAATATACTGTACTATATATACTATACTATACTATACTGTACTGTACTATACTATACATACTGTACTGTAATGTAATATACGTACTATACTAGACTGTACTATACATACGGTACTATACTGTACGGTACGTACTATACTGATACTATACTTTATTACATACTGTACTATACTATACTGTACTATACTATACTGGATTATACTGTATGTACTTATACTATACTATACTGTATTATACTGTACTATACTATACTATACTATACTGTACTATAATATACTGTCTATACATACTGTACCTAGACATTACTATACTGTATTATACTGTACGTACTGTACTGACTATACGGTACTATACTATTACTATAAGTATATATATACTATATATACTGTACTATACTATACGGTACTATTAGATACTATCCTGTACTATACTATACTGTACTATACTATTACTATACTGTATTGATACGTACTGTACTTACTGTTACTATACTGGACTATACTATACTATACGGTGATATACTGTACTACTACTATACTGTACTATACTATACTGAATATACGTAACTGACCTGACTTAACTGTACTATAATATCTATTAACTGTACTATACGATCCTGTCACTATACTATACTATACTGTATTATATGTACTGTACTGTACTGTAAAACTATACTGGACTATACTTACTATACTGTACATACTATACTATACTGTACTATACTATATAATATATTATATTATACTGTACTGTACTGTACTATACTGACTTCTATACTATCCTGTTAGTACTATGCCTTGTACATACTATACTGTACTGTACTGTACTGGACATACTGTACTATACTATACCTGTACTATACTGTACTGTACCTATACTGTACTTACATACTGTACGTATACTATACTGTGACTGTACGGTACTTATACTGATTACTGTACTATACTATACTAACTGTACTGTACTGTACTATACTATTTTTACTGTTCTCTACTTATTACTATACTATACTGACTCTACTTAATGTACTATGCTTGTACTATACTATTATGTACTGTACATACTATACTGATACTATACTATACGATTACATTACTATACTGTACTAGACTATACTATAACTGTACGATACTATACTGTACTATACTATACGTACTTAACATACTGTACTATACTATTACTTCTATACTGATACTATACTGTACTATAATATACTATACTGTACTATAATATTACTATTACGTTGTACTAATACTGGTAGTCTATACTATACTGTACTGTTACATTCACTTATACTATACTATACGTACTATACTATACTGTCTATACTATACTATACTATATATTTACTATACTGTACTGTAAGTACTATAATATACATATACGTACTATACTATACTCTACTATTACTGTAATTAATATATACTATACTCGACTGTACTACTATACTGTATATACTATACTATAATATATATTACTATACTATTTGTACTGTAACTACTATACTGTAATATACTATACTATACTATACTATACTGACTATTACTAATACTAGACTATACTGTACTGTACTTTACTGTACTATACTATACTATACGTACTATACGGTACTATACTAAGACTATACTCTACTGTACTGATACTATACGTACTATTAATGTAATACTATACGGTACTATTACTAGACTTATACTATACTATACTGTAATATACTATATACTTACTATACTGTACATGTACTATACTGTACTATACTGTACGATACTGATACTGTAATATACTATTATGTAATATTTACTATAACTAGACATACTATACTGTATATACTAATACCCTATACTATTACGTACTGTACTGTATGATACTATACTATATACTATACTGACTACTATATGTACTATACTATTACTATACTATACTATACTGTACTGATACTATAACTGTACTATACTCATACTATACTATACTATACATACTAGACTGTACTATACTATATACTATACTATACTGTACTGTACTATACGTACTATACGGTACATACGTATACTATACTATACTGTACTGTACTATACTGTACATACTGTGTTACTCTAATACGTACTATACTATGTATGTTTAACCGTACTATATATACTATACGTAATTTACCTTAACTTTACTATATGTACTTATCTATACTGTTACTATACTATACTGTACTAACAGTAGGCAGGAAATGAGGATATTGTGCGGGGGCTTAGATGGTTGACTGGAGGACATTAAAATGTCTATGAGTAGGTTGTTCGATCTGAGATTATTTTAAGCTGTTGCTGTAGTAACTATAGGGTTATTCAATAAAAGTTCTATCGTTAAAAATGGTGCTAATTTTGCCCCACCAATCAGATGTTAGCTTTCAAATGTTAAAAACATCTGATTGGTTGGGGCAAAATTGCACCATTTTAAACGGATAAGAACTTTAGTGATCTCCCTATAATTATTCCGTTTCTGCACTGCCAGGGAGAGTCGTATTGTTGTGTGTTTAATATTGGATTGGTTTTGCAAGGTAGCGCCCTATGATAAGCCTTAGATCTCTCCATACCCAGTTTAGGGATTTCCCGCTGGAAGTTGTACAGAAGAATATACCTTGGGGGGCCGTAGTATCAGGAAGTGGTACCTGGTACTGTAAGATACATCACTATATTGTGTATCTGTATAGGGTAGGCAAGGGTTAATCTCAGATAATTAGGGATAGTAACTGGTACTTGTAAGAGGAATAACTATATTGTGTATCTGTATAGGTAGGCAAGTTTAATCTCACATACATTAGGGATGTGTAACTGGTACTGGTACGATACATTCACGTATATGGTGTATTTTATAGGTTAGGACAGGGTTATCTCCAGTACTTAGAGGATGTAACTGGTACTTGTAAAGAATCACTCACTATTGTGGTATCTGTATAGGAGTAGGAAGGGTTAATCTCAGATACATTAGGGATGGTAACTGGTACTAGTAGAAATTCACGATATTGTGTGGTATCGTTACTAGTAGGAAGGGTTCATCTGTCCAGACATTAGTGGATGTACCTGGTTACTGGTAGGGGAACCCTTCAGTATATATTGTGTATCTGTCATGCGTAGAATGGGTATCTCAAGATACTACGGGATTGAACTGGTCTGGTAAGAGACCATTCAGTTATTGGTAATTGTATGTAGTAGGAAGGTTAATCTCATGCATACATTATGGGATGGTAACCTGTACGTGGTAAGAGTACTTCAGTTAATTGTGTATCGTAAGATGGAAGGGTAATCTCAATATCTTGCTGGATGGTAACTGGTAGTGTAAGATACATTCTCTATTGTGTATCTGTTGAGTAGAGGGGGAAGGGTTCTCTCACCTACATTAGGGGAGGTAATATGGTATAGACGATACATTCAATATCTTGTGGTCTCGTATAGGTAGGAAGGTTTATCATCACATACATTAGGATGGTAAATGGTACTGGTAAGATACATTGCAGTATAGATGTGTATCTGATAGAGTAGGAAAGGTTAATCTCACATACTTCTGGATGTAACTGGTACTGGTAAGATCACTTCAGTATCATTGTGTATCTGTCATAGTAGGAAGGGTCAATCTCACATTACATTAGGGAATGGAACTGGTACTGGTAAGATACATCAGTTAAGTGGTGTATCTGTATAGAGTAAGAAGGGTTAATCTCACTACTTGTAATTAATGGTAAATAGAATGTAATCTGTATGTGGAGGGATAACTTAGTGGTACTGAACTGATACATTCAGTATAATTGTGTATCGGTATAGAGAGGAAGGGTTTAATCTCACATACCTTAGGGATGGTAACTGGTACTGGTGAAGATACATTCACATAAGTGTATCTGTATAGAGTAGGAAAGGGTTCATCTCTCACTTACATCTAGGGATGGAACTGGTACTGGCAAGATACATTCGCTATATTGTGTACTTGTATAGAGTAGGAAGGGTTACGGTAATCTCACATACATTAGGGATGGTAAACTGGTACTGGTAGATACAGTTCAGTATCTTGTGTGTATCCTGTTATAGAGTAGGTAAGGGTTATCTCACATACATTCCGAGAGGATGTACTGGGTACTGGAAGATACATTCACTATTATGTGGTATCTGTATAGCGTAGAAGGTGAAGGGTTAACTCACATACATTAGGGAGGAACGGGTACGGTACGATACATTCACTTATATTGTGTAGCTGTATATGAGTAGGAAGGGTAATCTCACATACATAGCGGATGGTAACTGGTACTGGTAAATACATTCGTATATGTGTACGTTTAGTAGAGAGGACGGGTTAATCTCACATACATTAGGGATGTGTAACTGGTACTGGTTAAGATACCTTCACTAATTGTATCTATAGATCGAAGGTTAAAACTTGGACGGTCTTGTAAGATCATGCAGTGGTAGAGTAGAGTGGTTATCTCACATACTTAGGGATGGTAACTGGTATACTGGTAAGATCATTCAGCTATATTGTGTAATCTGTTATAGAGTAGCGGAAGGGTTAATCTCCATACTTGACTGTGGTAACTGGTACTGGTAAATAACATTCAGTCTATGTTCTGTATAGAGTAGTAATGGTTAAATCTCACATTTACTTGGGAATGGTAACGGTGTACTGGTAAATACATTCAGCTATATTGGTGTATCTTGTATAGAGTAGGAAGGGTAATCTCACATACTTAGCGGATGGTAACTGGTACTGTAAGATAACTTCAAGATATGTTGTATCTGTTATGAGTAGCGAAGGGGTTAAATCTGCACATACATTAGGGATGGTAACTGTTACTGGGAGATACATTACTATATTGTGTATCTGTATAGAGTGGAAGGGTTAATTCACATTAAATTGGGATGGTAACTGGGAACGGTAAGATACATTCAGTAGAGTGTGTATCTGTATAGAGTAGGAAGGGTTATATCACATACATTAGGGATGGTAAAACTGTACTGGTAAGATACATTCAGTATATGTGTATCTGTATAGAGTAGAAGGGTTAATCTCACATTACATTAGGGATGGTAACTGGTACTGGTAAGATACATCATATATTGGGTATCGTTAGAGTAGGAAGGGTTAATCTCAATACATTAGGGATGGTAATGGTACGCGTAAGATACTATTCACTATATTGTGTATCTGTATAGAGTAGGAAGGGTTAATCTCACATACATTGGGATGGATGGTAACGTGGGTACTGGTATAAGATACATTCAGTATATTGTGATCTGTATAGAGTAGAAGGGTTAATCTCACATACATTAGGGATGGTAAACGGTACTGGTTAAGATACATTCAGTATATTGTGTATCTGTATAGAGTAGGAAGGGTTATCTCACATACATTAGGGATGGTAACTGGTACTGGTAAGATACATTCAGTATATGTGTATCTGTATAGAGTAGGAAGGGTTTAATCTCACCTACATTAGGGATGGGTAACTGGTCACTGGTAAGATACATTCAGTTATTGTGTATCTGTATAGAGTAGTAGGAAGGGTATATCACAGACATAGGGATGGGTGGTTAACTGGTACTGGTAAGATACATTCAGGTATTGTGTCTCTGTGATAGAGTAGGACGGGTTAATCTCACATACATTAGGGATGTGATGGGAACTGGTACTGGTTAAGATACATTCAGTATAATTGTGATTGTATAGAGTAGGAAGGTTATTCACATACATTAGGGATGAACTGGTACTGTAAGATAATTGCAGTTATTGTGATCTGTATAGAGTAGTAAGGGTTTTAAATCCACAACATTAGGGATGTAACTGGACTGCGTAAGATACATTCAGTATATGTGTATCTATAGAGTAGGAAGAGGTTAATCTCACATACATTAGGGATGGACACTGGGACTGGTAAGGATACATTCAGATATATTTGTATCTGTATAGGTAGGAAGGTTAATCTACAAAGTAGGGAGGTAACATGGTACTGGTAAGTACAATCAGTATATTGTGTATCTGTAGAGAGTAGAAGGGTTAATCCACATACATTAGGGATGGTTTCTTTTTTTTGGGATGGGAACTGGTACTGGTAAGATACATCACATAATGTGTATCTGTATAGAGTAGGAAGGGTTATAATCTCACATACATAGGGATGGTAACTGGTACTACTGGCCAAGATCATTCAGTATATTGGGTATCTGTATAGAGTAGGAAGGGTTAATCTCACATACATTAGGGATGGTTAACTGTACTGTAGATACATTGCAGTATATTGTGTATCTGTATAGAGTAGGAAGGGTAATATCACATACATTAGGGATGGTAACTGGTATGGTAAAGATTACATTCACTATATTGTGTATCTGTATAGAGTAGGAAGGGTTAATCTCACATACATTAGGGATGGTAACTGGTACGGTAAGATACAGTCACTATATTGTGTAATGTATAGATAGGAAGGGTTAATCTCACATACATTAGGGATGGTAACTGGTACTGGAAGATAACATTCAGTATATTGTGTATCTTGTCGTATAGAGCAGGAGGGTTAATCTCCACCTACATTAGGAGATGGTTAAATGGTAATGGTAAGCTACATTCACTATATTGATTGTATCTGTATAGCAGTAGGAAGGGTTTAATTCTCACCACAGTAGGGATGGTAACCCTGGTACTGGAAGAGATACATTCAGTATATTGTGTATCTGTATAGAGTAGGAGAAGGGTTTAATCTCACAACATTAGGGATGGTAACTGGTACGGGTAAGATACATTCAGTAATTGTGTATCTGTATAGAGTCAGGAAGGTGTTATTCACAACATTAGGGATGGTAACTGGGTTACTGTTAGTACATCAGTATATTGTGTATCTGTATAGAGTAGGAAGGGTTAATCTCACAGACATTAGGGATGGAACTGGTACTGGTAAGACACATTCAGGATATTGTGTATCTGTATAAGTAGGAGGGTTAATCTCACATACATTAGGATGGTAACTGGCTACTGGTAAGATACATTCGTATATTGTGTAGCGTATAGAGTAGGAAGGGTTAACCACTAAATGGGGATGGTGGTTAACTGGTAATGTAAGATACCCTTCAGTATATGTGTATCTGTATAGAGTAGAAGGGTTAATCTCACATACATTCGGGATGGAACTGGTACTGGTATAAGATACATTCACTATATTGGTATCCTGTCTAGAGTAGGAAGGTTAATCTCAACATACTTAGGGATGGTAACGGGACTGGTAAGATCATTCACTATATGGGATCTTGTATTAGAGTAGGAAGGGTTAATCTCACATACATTAGGGATGTGGTAACTGGTACTGGTAAGGATACATTCGTATATTGTTTCTCTGTCTAGAGTAGGAAGGGTTAATTCACTACATTAGGATGGTAACTGTTTACGGTAAGAACATTCACTATATTGCTGTATCTGTATAGAGTAGGAGGGTTAATCTCACATACATTAGGATGGAACTGGTACTGGTAAGAGACATTCAGTATATTGGTATTGATAGAGTAGGAGGGTAATAATCTCACATAATTAGGGATGGTAGTGTAACTGGGTCATGGTAAGATAACATTCAGTTATAGTGTGTATCTGTTATAGAGTAGGAAGGGTTAATCTCACATACATTAGGGATGGTTAATGTAATGGTAGATAATTCAGTATATTGTGTATGTATAGCGTAGAAGGGTAATCTCACATTCATAGGGATGGTAACTGTGGATAATGTAAGATACATTCAGTATATGTGTATCTGTATAGAGTAGGAAGGGTTAATCTCACATACATTAGGATGGAAATGGTACTGGTAAGATACATTCAGTATATTGGTATCTGTATAGAGTAGGAAGGGTTAATCTCACATACATTAGGGATGGTTAATTGGTACTGTCGGATACATTCAGATTTATGTGTATCTGATAGAGTAGGAAGGGTAATCTCACAACAGAGGGGATGGTAACTGGTACTGGTAAGCTACATTCACCCTAATTGGTCTCTGTATTAGAGTAGGAAGGGTTAATCTACATAATTAGGGGATGGTAACGGGTCCTGGTAAGATAACATTCAAGTATATTGTGTATCTGTATAGAGTAGGAGGTTAATCTCACATACATAGGGATGGTAAACTGGTCCTGGTAAGATACATTCAGTATATGTGTTATCTGTATAGAGTAGGAAGGAAGGGTTAATCTCACATACATTAGGGATGGTTGGCTAAACTGGTTACTGGATAGATACATTAACTATATTGTGTACTGTATAGAGTAGGAAGGGTTTAATCTCCCATACATGGGATGGTCACTGTATGGTAAGATACATTCAGTATTGTGTACTGTATAGAGTAGGAAGGGGTAATCTCACATACATTTAGGGATGGTTAAATTGGTACTGGTAGATACATTCATATATATGTGTATCTGTATAGAGTAGGAAGGGTTAATCTCACATACATTTAGGGATGTAACTGGTACTGGTAAGATACATTTCACTTTTGGGATCTACTGGGGGAAAAGAAGAGAGGATCTACTGTGGGAAAAGAAGAGATCTACTAGGGATAAAGAAGGGGGATCTACTATGGGAAAGGAAGGGGGATCTGCTGTGGGAAAAGGTGGATCTACTGTGAGAAAATGGGGGTCTACTGTGGGAAAAGAAGGGGGATGTACTGTAGAAAAAGAAGGGGGATCTAAAGTGGGAAAAGATGGGGGTTTTAATGTGGGAAAAGAAGGGGGTGTCTACTGGGGGAAAGGAAGAGGGGTTTGTCACAGAAAAAACTATATTCTTATTATTTAAATAATCTGACACATTCCTAGTTTTTGATACTTTATATTCACCGTAGAGGTAATCTCCTTTCTCTCCTTTTACTGCTTGGTGGGAAAAGAAGGAGGGATCTACTGTGGGAAAAGAAGGGGGATCTACTGTGGGAAAAGAAGGGGGATCTACTAGGGGAAAGGGGGGATCTATTAGGGTAAAAGAAGGGATCTGCTAGGGGAAAAGAAGGGGGGATTTACTGTGGAAAAAGAAGGGGGATCTACTGTGAAAAAAGAAGGGGGGGTCTACTGCAGGAAAAGAAGGGAGATCTACTAGGGGAAAAAAGGGGGATCTACTCTGGGAAAGGAAGGGGGGATCTACTGTTGGAAAGGAAGAGGGGTTTGTCACAGTAAAATCTATATTCTCATTATTTGAATGTTCTGGACTACATTCCTATTTTGATACTTATCTTCACCGTACGAGTACTTCTGCCTTTCTCTCCTTTACTGCTGTGGTGTATCCATAGAAATGTCTTCCCTGGAAGAAGGAGGGCTTCTACTAGGGGACAAGAGTGGGAAATCTTATTGGGTGAAAAGTAAGGGGTTCTTCTATGTGTAAAAGAAGGGGGACCCTACTAGGGAAAAGAAGGGGCAATCTACTGGTGGAACGGGAAAAGGGGATTTGTATCTGTGATCAGAGAAAAAGGGGATCTACTCTGGGAAACAGAGTGGGGATGACTGTGGGAAACAGAAGGGGATCCGCTGCGGAAATGGAGATGAGTACTTGAGAACAAGAGGTGGGATCTAACTGTGGAAAGAAGGAATCTACTTGGGGAACAGGGGATCTACTTGGAAAGAAGGGGATCTACTCGTGAGGACAAAGAAGGGGTCCATGTCTTGTGGGGAAAGTAGGTCTACTGTTTAAATAAGGGGGATCATTGTTGTGAAAAGAGGGATCTACATAGGAAGAGGTTAATCTCACTGGGGGAAAATAAGAGGGGATCTACTGACAAGTGTGGGTTAAAAGTGGGAGATACTGGGAAAGATGTTGGTCTCCTACTGTGGGAAAAGGGGTTTACTGTGGGAAAAGAAGGGTCTAATTGGGGGAACGGAGGATCTACTAGGGAAGAAAGAATGGGGATTTACTGTGGGAAAGAAGGGATCTACTGTGGGGGAAAAGAAGGGGGGTCTACTGTTGGAAACGCAATGGGGGATCTACTTGGGGTAAGAAGGGATCGTCACTGATGGGAACAGGGCATCATACTAGGGGAAAAGTAGGGGGATTTACTGTGGGTGGAACAGAAGGATGTACTGTGGAGAAAGAAGGGGGGTTTTTTGACTGTGTTGAAAGAGGGGGTCTACTAGTGTGAAAAGAGTACGGATCTACTGTTGGAAAAGAAGGGTTCTGTGGGAAAGGGGTTCGACTAGGTGAAAAGAATAGGGATCTACTGTGGAAAAGAGGGATCTACTATGCTAAAAAAGGGGATGCATAAACCTAGGGAAATAGAAGTGGGCACTCTACTTGAGTGGGAAAAAGCAAGGGGTTCATACTGTTGGGAAAAGTGGGATTACTATGGGGATAGAAGCGGATCTACTGCAGGAAGCGGGGGTCTACTAGTTAAAGAGAATAGGAGTCTACTGTGGGGAAAGAGAAAGGGATCTACTATGGGAACAGAACGGGGGTTCTACTGTGGAAAACGAAGGGGGAGACCTACTTGGGGTAAGGACAGGGGGGATCTACTATGGGAAAAGGTGCAATCTCTTAATGGAAATAGCAGGGGGATCTACTAGGGGAAAAGACGGGGTCTGGATCTACTGGGGGAGAAGAATGGGATCTACTGGGGGAAATGATGAGGGTTTATCACAGTAAAATCTATATTCTCAGTTATTTGAATGTTCTGAACACATTCCTATTTGTTTGACTCTTATATATCACCGGATAGGTAATACTCCCTTTCTCTCCTTTTACTGCTTGGTGTATCATAGAAAGCTTCCCTGGGAAGAAGGAGGGCCGATCTAACTGTGGGACAAGAAGGGGATCTACGAGGGGAAAGAGGGGGGTCTCTAGGGGCAAAGGGGGTGTATCTACTCAGGGGAGCAACAAGATTTAGCAACTATGTGAAAAAGAAGGGGGTCTACGTGGGAGTAGAATAGGATCTACTGGGATTCGAAAAGGTTCATCTACTACAAGCCGGCGAAAAGCGGGGGGTATCTTCTTGGGTAAAACGAAGGGGAAATTCCTACCGTGGGGGAGAAGGAAAAGGCGTTTTTGTTCACAGTAAAAATCATATACTTACTCAATGAGATTGAATTGACCTCAGTGACACAAATTACCCTTCCTATGTTTTGATACTCTACTTTTTATAATCTTATACATTTCCACCGTAGAGTAATCGTACCATTTCTCCCCTTTTACTGCTTTGGTGTATCATAGGAAGCGTCCTATTCCATGTTAACATAATTGCCCCCGTGATGTCCTGTGTGGGGGGGGGGGGGGGGGGTCCAGACAAGGAGATTGTGGGTCTGTATCAATCTATTTTCATTTTCCTTCTTTCCTCTCTTATCCCGGATTGGGGACGAACAGGCGACGACTTGTAGGTAGATCATGGGCGGATCGTGCAGTTCCTCTTCCCTTGACTATAATCCCAAAGGACCTTGGTTTCTGAAATCCGTTACTGTTTTAGATTAGATATGGATCAATGTACCTGTGTATAGACATTAGAGGTGATCTAACTCTTTCCCTTTTCCTGGGCTATGTGGTGGCAGCCTATCATTAGGTATTAAAGGAACTGAACTTCAATTGTTGTTCACCCTAGCTTGAAAGTGTATTTCCCCCAGCAACACCCTATGACATTGGATGGTGGGGCCAACCTGCCTGGCTCCTTAACAATGGGGGCAAACTGCGGTGTAACATTACCCAGGCAACTGACGGTCGCTTCCTATACAGAGTTATATACAGTAGTATACTGGGCGATAAGGACAGTGCCACGTAGGGACAGATTGAATGTGTCCCTCTTTCCTATACAGAGTATATACATAGATATCTGGGCAATAAGGACAGTTTAGCTCCGTAGGACCGACTGAACGGTCCTTATTCCTAGACAGAAGTATTATATTATATTGACTATCTGGGGGCTACTGAGCGTGCCACTGTAGTACCCCGTATGAACGGTCTCTTCCTAGACAGACGTATATACATCGTAATATCTGGCGGTAAGGACAGGTGCCACGTAGGACAGATTGACCGGTCTCTTCCGACATACAAGTCATTACGTTATGTATGTCTGGGGGATAATGACAGTGCCACTAGATTCCGATTGAACGGTCTCTTCCTATATCAGAAGTATATAGTGCCAAATATGCATATCCGGGGCGACTAAGGACAGTGCCCGACGTAGGCTCAGAATTGACCTGCTCTTCCGATACAGAGTATGTATACTAGAATTCGGGGGCTAGATAAGACAGTGCACCGTAGGACAGATTGAACGGTCCTCCTTCCTATACAGATCGATACATAGACTATCTGGGCGCTAAGGACATTGCCACTATGACGATTGAACGGTCTCTTCCTATACCAGACGTAATATACAAGGTGAATATCTGGGGGATAAGGACGCGGGCCACCGTAGTAAAGTAATGTGAACGTTTCTCTTCCTATCCAGCGTTTATTACATAGAAATCGGGGCGATAAGTACAGTGCCAACGTAGAGGACAGAATTGAACGTCTCTTCCTATTTACAGAGTATATACATAGACTATCTGGGGATAAGGACAGCGCCACGTAGTCAATTTGGAACGGTCTCTTTCCTCATCCAGAGTATATACATGAATATCTGGCGATAAGGACAGTGCACGTAGGACAGATTGACGGTCCTACTTCCTATACATAGTATATCATATGTATACTGGGGGATAGGAACAGCGCCATGGTAGGCAGTTGAACTTCTCTTGCCTAACGAGTAGATACATAGTATATCCTTGGGGGAGAAGCATGCCGCCAGAGTAGGACAGAATATTGACCGTGTCCTACCCTTCTTCCTATACAGAGTATTATACTATTACTCTCTGGGGATAGAGGACAGCTCCAGGGTAGGACACGAGTTGAACGGTCTCTTTGCCATATACAGCAGTCTATACATATATATCTGGGGATAAGCGACACTCCATCGAGACAGATTGAACGGATCTCATTCCTATACAGAGTATATATCATGAGTCATCTATCTGGGGATAATTGACACGTTGGCCACGTAGGACAGATTGAAACGGGTCTCGGTCCTATACAGAGTCTATACAGAAATGATCTGGCAGAAGACAGTGCCACTTAAGGACAGATTGAACGTTCTCTTCACCTAGACAGAGTATATACAGAGTATTCTGGGGATAGGACAGTGCCACTTATCCATATTAGAACGGTCTCTTCCGATACAGAGTATATACTATATGTATAGCTGGGGGATAAGGACATGCCACGTAGGATAGATTGGAACGGTCTCTTCCTATACAGAGTTAGTCCTAGTATATCTGGGGGATAGGGACGTGCCACTTAGGATCGAATTGAACGTCTGCTCCTATTACAGAAGTATATAATAGGTATATCTTTGGGGGATAATGAGCAGGTCAGGTTAGTACAGATTTACCACACCTCTTCCTATACGAGTATTACATTGTTATAATCTTGGGGGATAATGACAGTGCACACTCGGACAGATTGAAGGTCTCTTCCCATACTAGAAGTAATACAGATATATCTGGGGGATAATGACCCGTGCGGTAGGACAATTGAACGGTCTCTTTCCTATACAGCTTATATACATTGTTATATGCTGGTGAGGATAATGACAGTGCCACATAGACGATTGAACGGTCCTCTCCTATACAGAGTTAATACATTGTTATATCCGGGGATATACAAGTGCCCACGTAGGACCGATTGAACAGTCTCTCTTCCTTATACACGAGAGGTCTATATGATACATTTGTATCAATCTGTCGGGACATAATGCACGTGCCACGTAGGACAGATTGAACACCTCTTCCATACACGAGTATGATACCATAGTTATATCTGGGCGAAAGGACAGTGCCCACGGTATGGCCAATTGTGATGGTTCTCTTTCCTATACAAGGAGAGACATAGTATACTGCGGGCGAATAAGACAGGCCCACGTAGGACAGACTGAAGCAGGCTCTCTTCCTATACAGGATATATTATAGTATATCTGGGGGATAAGGACAGTGCCACGTGGAACATATTGATACTGGTCTCTTCCTATACATTATCATACTATAGTAAAATATCTGGGCGATAAGGAAGTTGCCACCGTAGTTACAGATATGAAACGGTCATCCTTCCTATACAAGTATATACATAGCTATATCTGGGGGATTCTGGACAGTGCCCACGTAGGACGGGGGATTAACGTCTCTCCCTATCAGATATATACATAGTATCTCTGGGCATAGACATCCCACTTAGGACAGATTGAACGGTCTCTTCCTATACAAGTAGTTGATATACGATAGAATAATATCTGGGCGTATTAAGGGACATGTGGCTGCTCACGGTATGCACAGATTGAACGCTGTCACTACTTCCTATACAAGTATCTACCATCAGAAATTCTGGGCGATAAGGACAGTTCCACGTAGGACAGATTGACGGGTCCGCTTCCTATCACCAGAGTTATATACATAGAATATTCGGGGATAAGGACAGCGCCACGTAGTTACAGATTGAACGTGTCCCTTCCTATCCAAGAGTAGATACATAGAATATCTGGTATAAGGACAAGTGCCACGTAGGAACAGATTGAACGGTCTCTTCCTATCAGAGTTATACATAAATATCTGGGGGATAAGGACAGTCGCCCCGTAATACGATTGAACGGTCCTCGTGCCTATCAGAGTACCTATACATAGAAATCTGGGCGATAAGCAGTGCCAAGTAGCGACGAGTGAACGTCTCTCTTCCTATACCGATAGTATCATAGTTATATCGCGGGATAGATGACAGCGCCATGTAGGAACAGATTGAACGGCTCTTCCTAATCTCATAGTAATAATACATATTCATATCCTAGGTGGATAAGGACGCGCCAGGTAGGACAGATTGAACGGTCTCTTCCTATACAAGTATATACATAGTATATCTTGGGGGCTAAGGACACGCCAGGTAGGACAGATTGAACGTCCTCTTCCTATCATAGTCATATACATCTATATCTGGGGGGATTAGGACAGTGCCAGGTAGGACAGATTGAACTGGTCCTCTTCCGATAACAGAGTATAATACATAGTAATAATCTGGGATAATTACAGTTGACACGTGCGACAATTGAACGGTCCCTCTTCCTATACAGAGTCTATACACTAGATATCTGGGCGATAAGACAGTGCCACGTAGACAGATTTGAAACGGTCTCTTCCTATACAGTAGTATACATATTATACTTGATAAGACATGCCACGTAGTACAGATTCAACGGTCTCTTTCCTATACAGAGTATATACATAGATATCTGGGGGATAAGGACCATTGCCACGTAGGATAGATTGAACGTCTCTTCCTATACAAGTATTACTATTAATATCGGGGTATAAGACAGTGCCAAAGAGGATCGATTGAACGGTCCTCTGCCTATACGATATATACATAGTAAGATCTGGGGATAATTACGTGTCAGGTAGTACAGATTTGAACGTCCCTTCTTCCTATTACAGAAGGATATACATGTATATCTGGGGGTAATGACAGTGCCAGCTGACGTAGGGACCAGATTGCAGGTTCCTCTTCCTATACGGTATAGTACAAGTATATTGGGGGATAAATGACAGTGCCAGGTAGACACATTGAACGGTCTCTTCCTATACAGAGTATATACCAAATTGTATATCGGGGGATAATGCCCATTGCCACGTAGGACGATTGACCGGTCTCTTCCTATACATAGTATATACATTGTATATCTGGGGGATAATGACGTGCCACGTAGGACAAGCTGGAACATCCTCTTCCTATACATAGTATACTAACATTTTATATCTGGGGATAATGCCAGTGCCCGTAGACATATTGAAACAGTCTCTCCCTATACAAGTATATTCCATGTATATCTGGGGTAAGGACAGTGCCACGTAGGGGATAGATTGGAACGGTCTCTTCCTCTACAATATATACCTAGTAGTATCTGGGGGATAGACGTGCCACGTAGCTCGATTGAATGTCTCTTCCTAGACAGAGTATATACATAGTAAATATCTGGGGATAATGACATGCCACGTAGGTCAATTGAACAGTCTCTTCCTATACAGATTAATATACATAGTATAACTCTGGGGGATATGACAGTGCCAACGTAGTACAGACTGAACTGGTCTCTTCCTATACAGAGTATATACATAGTATAGCTGGGCGATAAGGACGTGCCAGGTAGTACCGATTGAACTGGGTCCCTTCCTATACAGATATAATCATAGTATATCTGGGGGCATAAGACAGTGCCAGTAGAACGATGGAACGTCTTTCCTATACCGAGTAATAATACATATTATATCTTGGGGATAAGGAGACAGGGCCACGTAGGGACGATTGAACAGTCTCTTCCTATACAGAGGTATATACATAGTATATCCTGGGGGATAATGACGCGTGCCACGTCGTACGATTGACTGGTCTCTTCCTATACAGAGTATATAACGATAGTATATCTTGGGGGATAATGACAGCGCCCGTAGTAAGATTGAACGGTCTCTTCCCTATACAGAGTAATATACATGTATATCTGGGGGGATAGAGGACAATGGCCACGTAGGACAGATTGAACGGTCTCTTCCATACAGAGTATATACTAGAATATCTGGGGGAATATGACAGTTCCACGAGTACAGATTGAACGGTCCCTTCCTATACAGATTATATACATAGTATGATCTGGGGGATAATGACAGTGCCACGTATGACAGATTGAACGGTCTCTTCCTATACCGGCGTAATACATAGTAATCTGGGATAATGACAGTGCCAGGTTAGGACAGATTGAACGGGTCTCTTCCCTATACAGAGTTATAACATAGTATACGTCTGGGGATAATGAACAGTGCCACGTAGGAATAGATTGAACGGTCTCCGTTCCCTATACAGAGTATATCATAGTAATATCTGGGGATAAGGCCTGCAAGTAGGACAGATTGAACGTCCCTCTTCCTATAGCAGAGTATATACATAGTATAGATGGGGATAATACAGTGCACGTAGGAAGATTGACGGTCTCCTTCCTATACAGAGATATATACATAGTATAGGTCTGGGGGATCTACGTGCCACTTAGACAGAGTGAACTGTCCCTTCCTATAGCAGAGTATATACAGTATTTAGCTGGGGGATCATGACAGTGCCAGTTATGACAGTTGAAACTGTCTCTTCCTATACAAGTCTATACATCGAGATCTGGGGGAAGGAAGTGCGGTCGGACGCTTGAAACAGTCTCTTTCCTATACATCTAATATACATAGTAATACTGGGGGATAAGGACAGTGGCCAGGGTAGGACAGATTGAACAGTCTCTTCCTATACAGAAGTATATACATGTTATCTGGGGGATAAACATGCCACGTATACATATTGAACGGTCCCTTCCTATACAGAGTAATATACTAGTTATCTGGGGGATAAGACAGTGCCAGTTAGACAGATTGAACGGTCTCTTCCTATACATAGTAATCATAGTATACTCTGGGGATAATTACAGTGCCACGTAGTAACGATTGAACGTTTCCTCCTCCTATATCACTATATAATACCATAGTTATACTCACACTTCCTTGGTCGTGAGATAAATGGCGACGCTCTGAAGTGTCCTGCTCCATTCTACTCGCTTGGTTAGGTTGTACAGATGTAACAGTCCTCGTCCTAGACAGATAGGGTATATACAAGTATATCTCGTGGGGATACGCGACACGTGCCAGGGTATGGACAGATTGAACGGTCCCTTCCTATCAGAGTTATACTATAGTACTATCTGGGGGATAAGGACATGCCAGAGTATGAACATGACTTTGACACCCTCAGCTTTCCTCTTCCTGTTCCTCCTCCTTTCTACAGACACAGTTTATATCTTATTATTAGTAATTCTGGTGGGGATAATGACAGATGCCCCCCGCGCTTCGTCTTCTTTATATCAGATTTGTGTTATCTACTGGCTCCCCTCTTCCCCTATACTCACAGAGTATATACTAGTATATCTGGGGATAATGACCGTGCCCACGTAGGACAGATTGAATCGGTCCCTTCCTATACTCACCACGTAAATACATCCATAGTATATCTGTGGGGATAATACAAGCCACGTAGGACAGATTGAACGGTCTCTTCGCGTACAGTTGGTAAACACTATACTAGTATCATCTGGGGATAATGACGGGCCAGGTAGGACCAATTGAACGGTCCCTCCTTCTACGATCCATACTGTCATTCTTATCAGTCAACTATAATTCTCTTGTCTGGGGGATAAGGACAGTGCCACTAGGACAGATTGAACGGTCTCTTCTCTATACGAGTAGATACATAGTATAGGCTGGGGGATAATGACAGTGCCACTAGGACAGATTAACGGTCCCTTCCTCTACCGAGAATACATAGTATAATCTGGGATAATGACAGTGCCCGTAGTACAGATTTGAAACGTCCCTCTTCCTATAAAGAGTATATACAGAGTATTATCTGGGGGATATGACAGTGGCCAGTGTAGGACAGATGGACGTCTCTTCCGATACCGATAGTATAACAGGTTTATATCTGGGGGATAAATGACAGTTGCCACTTAGTTTATCAGATTGCACGGTTTCTCGCCTCTATCACACACTGGGGGATAATGACAGTGCCACGAGATCACTCGATTAGAACATCCTTCTTCCTATACTTGTATTCAGACCATAGTATCCTCTGGGTGGGATAGATGACAGCTGCCCACTAGGACAGTTGAACGAGTCAGTCTTCCTATTATACAGATATATACATATATAATCTGAGGTGGATAATGACAGTGTCCCACGTAGACAGATTGAACGGTCCTCTTCCTATACAGTATAGTACATTTAGGAATAAGTCTGGTGGATAATGCACGCGCCCCGTAAGTACAGATTGAACGGTCTCTTCCTATACAGAGTATATACATAGTATAACCTGGGTGATATGACCACCTGGGCCACGTAGGACAAGCTTGACGTCTCTTCCTATACAGAGTATATACTAGTCCCGTCGATCCGAGGGGCTAATGACAGTGCCACGGTAGTACAAGATTGAACGGCCTTCCTATACAGATATAATACATAGTAATATTTGGGGGATAATGACAGTGTCCACGTATGGACAAGATTGAACGTCCTTCCTATACAGAGATTACATATTATATCTGGAGGATAAATGACAGTGCCAGTATGACAGATTGAACGGTCTCTTCTCATACGAGTATATACATAGTAGTCTGGGGGATATGACAGTGCCCACGTAGGATATATTGAACGTGGCTCTTCCTATACAGAGTATATACATAGTATATCTGGGGATAAGACAGTGCCTAAGTAGGACAGATTGAACGGTCTCTTCCTATACAGAGTATATACAGATATTCTGGGGGATAATGCATGTGCCACGTAGACGATTGAACGGTCTCTCCTATACAGAGTATACCATAGCCTATATCTGTGGGATAATGACATTGCCCACGTAGGACAGATTGAACGGTTCCCTCCTATATCGAGTATATACTAGTCGTATCCCCCGGGGGGATAATGACACGTGCCAGTAGGGAACAGATTGACGGTCTCTTCCCTTACAGAGTATATACATAGTAATATCTGGGGATAAGGACAGTGCCGGTAGGACAGCCTGTGAACAGTCTCTTCCTATCCAGAGTATTACATAGTAAATATCTGGGGATAAGGACAGTGCCAGGTAGGACAGATTGACAGCTCTCCTATACAGTATGATACATAGTATTCTGGGGGATAAGACGTGCCACGTAGACAGATTGAACGGTCCCTTCCTATACAAGTATATACATAGTATACTCTGGGGGATAAGGAACAGTGCCAGGTGAGCAGATTGAACGGTCTCTTCCTAGAACAGATATATACTAGTATATCTGGGGGGATAATGCTGCCACGTTCGTACAGATTGAACGGTCCCTCTTCCTATACAGAGATATACATGTATACTGGGGGATAAGGACAGTGCCGTAGGACAGATTGAACATTCTCTTCCTATACCATGTATATCATAGTGAAATATCTTGGGATAATGACAGTGCCAGGTAGGACAGATTGAACGGTCTCTTCCTTCAGATTATATACGATAGTATAATCTGGGGAATAATGAAAGTGCCAGTAGGACAGATTGAACGGTCCTTCCTATACAAGTAATAATATTAGATCTGGGGGCTAAGGACAATGCCAGGTAGACAGATTGAACAGTCTCTTCCTATACAGAGTATATACATAGTATATCTGGGGGATAATGACAGTGCCACGTAGTACAGATTGAACGGTCCCTTCCTATACAGAGTATATACATAGTATATCTGGGGGATAATGACAGTGTGCGCACGTCGGACAGATTGACCGGTCCCTCCTATACAGATATATACAGAGTATATCTGGGGATAATGACAGTGCCACGAGTAGGGACTACGATTGAACGGTCCCCTTTCTATTACAGAGTTATTACTAGTATATCTGGGGGATAATGACAGTGCCAACGTAGCCAGATTGAACGGTCCTCTTCTATTAACAGTGTATATACATGTATAATCGGTGGATAATGACGTCAGGTAGGACAGATTGACGGTACCCTTCCTATACAGAGTATATACATAGTCTATCTGGGGGAGTTATATGAACAGTGCCATGTAGGACCATTGAACGGTCCTTCCTAGACAGAAGTATATACATAGTATATCTGTGGGATAACATTGACAGTGCCACGGAGACCGGATTGAACGGTCTCTTCCTATACAGAGTATAGACATAGTATATCTTGTCGGGGGATACAATGACAGTGCCACGTGGTGCTCCAGACCCTTTTTCCTCGCTGTAATCAATCTCCTGAGTCCTCTTCCTATACATTGTATGTACATGACGGATATCTGGAAGGATAAAGGTGACCACTTGCCCCACGTAGGACAGATTGACGGTCTCTTCCTATACAGACTCTATATACATAATATCCCTGTCTGCGCTGGCTGTGGGTGTAGTGACAGTGCCGTAGGCAGATTGAACGGGTCCCTTCCTATACAGAGTATATACATGTATTCTGGGGGAAATGACAGTGCATCGGTAGACAATTTGAACCCAGCTATCTCTTCCTATCAAGATACTATACATTGTATATCTGGTGTGGATACATGACAGTGCCACTGTAGACAGATTGAACCGTCGTCTCCGATACGAGTATAGGTTATACATTAGTATTCCTTCGGCGGAAGGGTGGACAGTGCCACGTTAGGACAGATTAATTTCTCTTCCTATCACCAAGTAAACATAGAACTCTGGCAATACGACAGTGCCCATGCGTAGGACAACTGAACTGTCTCTTCCATCAGGACGTAGTTTATAAGTATATCTGGGGGCTAAGGACAGTGCCACGTAGACAGATTGAACGGTCTCTCCGATACAGTAGTTATATACATAGTATAATGCTGCTGTGGCGATAAGGACACTGCTCCCGTAGACAGATTGAACGGTCTCTTCCGATACCGAGTATTACGACATAATGCGTATATCTGGGGGATTAATTACCGTGCCCCGGCGCAGATTTTGACGGTCTCTTCCTAACAGAGTAGATACATAGTCCAATATCTTGTCGACTACAGGACAGTTGCCCACCGTAGACAGCTTGCACGGTTCTCTTCCTATACCAGAATACTATCATAGATATCTGGGCTACTAGATTACATGCAACGTAGACGATTGAACGGTCTCTGTCCTATACATATAATATACAATAGAAATATCTGCTGGCATAAGGACCTATGCCACGTTAGGACCAAGAATTGTACGTCCCCTCTTTCCTATACAGAGTATATACATAGATTATCTGGGGGACTAGGACAGCGTCCACGTAGTAACAAGTGAAACGTCTCGTCCTAGGTACAGTTATATACAGAGAATCATCTGGCGATAAGGACAGTGCCACGTAGGACAGATTGAACGGTCTCTTCCTATACAGAGTATATACATAGAAATAATCTGGGGATAGGACAGCGCCACGTTAGCTACAGATTGAACGTCTCTTCCTATACAGAGTATATCACATAGATATCTGGCGATACCAGGACTTGTCTGTCCGGCGCTCTGAAGTGCCTACGTAGTGCAGATTGACGGTCGCTTCCTATACAGTCTATACAGAGTTCATATCTGGGGAGAAGGACAAGCCGCCTGGTAGGACGTATTGAACGGTCTCTTCCTATCGAGAGTATTACTGTATTCTGGGGGATAAGGACCAGCGCCAGGTAGGACAGATTGAACGGTCTCTTCCTATTACCGAGTATATACACTATATTCTGGTGACTAAGGACATGTTGCGCCAGGTATGACAGATTGAACGGTCTCTTCCCTATACCCCAGATGTATATACATAGGATATCTGGGTGGATAAGGCAGTGCCCAGGTAGGACAGATGTGAATCGTCTCTTCCTATACGAGTAATACAAGTATCTCTGGGGATATGACAGTGCCACGTAGGACAGATTGAACGGTCTCTTCCTATACAGAGTATATACATAGAAGACTGGGCGGATAATGACGTGCCACGTAGGACAGATTAACGGTCTCTTCCTATACAGATATATACATAATATCTGGGTGGATAAGGAACAGTGCCACGTAGGATCGATTGGAACGGTCCTCTTCCTATACAGAGTATATTACATATATATCTGGGGGATAATGACATTGTCATGTATAACGATTGATACGTCCTTCCTATACAGAGGCTATACATTTTATATTCTGGGGATAAATGAACAGTGCCACGTAGGACAATGAAAGGTCTCTTCCATACAGAGTATCATACATGTATAGTCTGGGGGATAATGAACAGTGCCAGGTAGAGCCAGATTGAACGGTCCCTCTTCCTAGCAATATATACATTGTATCGTCTGGGGAAATGACCGTGCCACGTAGGACAGATTGAACGGTCTCTTCTAGACCGAGTATAACATGTATATCTGGGGGATAATTACAGTGCCACGTAGGACAGATTGAACCGCCTCTTCCTATACAGAGTATATACATTGTACTCTCTGGGGGATAATGACAGTGCCACGTAGGACCGATTGAACAGTATCTTTCCTATACAAGTATATACATAGTATATCTGGGGGATAAGGAACAGTGGCCCTATGATAGATTGACGGTCTCTTCCTATACAGAGTATATATCATATATAATCTGGGGATCGGACAAGCCACGTAGGATAGTTGGAGAGGGTCTCTTCCTATACAGAGTATATACATATTATATCTGGGGGATAGATGACGTGCCACGTAGGTCAGATTGAACAGTCGCTTCCTATACGAGTATATCCATAGTTTATCTGGGGGATCATGACAGTGCCACTTAGTACAGACTAACGTTCCTTCCTATACCGAGTATATACATAGTATATCTGGGCGATATGACATGCCAGGTAGTACACGATGGAACACGGTCGCTTCCTATACAGAGTATATACATAGTATATCTGGGGGATAAGGACTGCCATGTAGGACAGATTGAACGGTCTCTTCCTATACAGAGTATATACAGAGTATATCTGGGGGATAAGGACAGTGCCACTTGGACAGATTGAACAGTCTCTTGCCTAACAGAGTATATACATAGTCAGATCTGGGGAATATGACGTGCCACGTAGTACAGATTGAATGGTCTCTTCCTATACAGGAGTATATACATATTTTCTGGGGGATAATGACACGCCACGTAGTACAGATTGAACCGTCTCTTCCTGATGAACAAGTAATATACATATTATTCGGGGGGGATAGGACATGGCCCCGTAGGACAGATGACGGTCCTCTTCCTATACAAGTCTATACATAGATATCTGGGGGATAATGACAGTGCCACTAGTACGATTGACCGGTCCTTCCTATACAGAGTATAAATACATATATATCTGGGGATAATGACAGTGCCCCGTAGGACGAGTTGAACGGTCCTCCTTCCTAAGACTCGTATATACATAGTATATCTGGGTGGATAATGACAGTGCAGGTAGGACAGATTGAACGGTACTCTTCCTTCAGAGTAATACATAGTATATCTGGGGGTTATAATACGTGCCACTAGTATCGATTTGACGTCCCTCTTCCTATACCGATATATAGCATAGTATATCTGGGGATAGGACAGTGCCAAGTAGGACAGTTGAACGGTCCCTCTTCCTATCCAGAGTAATATACATAGCTATCTGGGGGATAATACAGTGCCAACGTGAGGACAGAGTGAACCTGGCTCCTATCCTATACAGAGTATATTTACATATATATCTGGGGGATTAATGACAGTGCCACGTAGTACATTGAAACGGTCCCTTCCATATAACATAGTATATACTAGTAAACTGGGGGATAATGCACAGTGCCAGGTAGGACGATCGAACGTCTCTTCCTATACAGAGTATTAATATTTGTATATTTCTGGGGGAGCAGTGCCAGTAGGACATATTGAACGTCTCTTCCTATACAGAAGGTATATAACATAGTATACTCTGGGGGAATAGGAAACAGTGCAGGTAGGACAGATTGAACAGTCTCTTCCTAGAAGAGTAATATACATAGTATCTCTGGGGGGGAGAAGGCAGTGCTCACGGAGGAACAGTTGAACGGTCATTTGAATGTTCTGACACATTCCTAGTGTTTGATACTTTATATTCACTGTAGAGGTAATCTCCTTTCTCTCCTTTACTGCTTGGTGTATCATAGGAAAGCTTCCTGGGAAAAGAAGGAGGGATCTACTAGGGGAAAAGAAGGGGAATCTATTGTGGGAAAAGAAGGGGGATCTACTAGGGGAAAAGAAGGGGCAATCTACTGGTGGAAAGGAAAAGGGGATCTGCAGGAAAAGAAGGGGGATCTACTCTGGGAAAAGAAGGGGGATGTACTGTGGGAAAAGAAGGGGGATCTACTGCGGGAAAGGAAGAGGGATGTACTGTGAGAAAAGAAGGGGGATCTACTGTGGAAAAGAAGGTGAATCTACTAGGGGAAAAGGGGGATCTACTGTGATCTATATAAATTGAAATTCTGTATAATCCTATCTGTAGTTCTGGTTGCCGTACGGGATACTATATTAATATTGGAATTACTGGTATTATACATATACGTAGTTTCTGGTAGGTCACAGAGGGATACTATATAATATTGAGAATTACTGGTATAATACAATATACTGTAGTTCTGGTTGTACGGGATACTATATAATATTGAGAATTACTGGTATTAATACATATACTGTAGTTTTCTTGGTGGTACATGGATACTATATAATATTGAGAATTACTGGTATTAATACATATACTGTATTCTAGTTGGTACGGGGATACTATATAATATTGAGAAATTACTGGTATTAATACTATAACTGTAGTTCGGTTGGTACGGGGATAACTATATAATATTGAGAATTTACTGGTATTAATCATAGACTGTCGTTCCTTGTTGTTACGGGGATTACTATATAATATTGAGAATTACTGGTATTAATACATATACTGTAGTTTCGGTTGGGGGGTACGGGGGGATACTATATAATTTGAGAATTACTGGTATTACTACATATACTGTAGTTCTGGGTTGGTACGGGGGATCTATATTTAAAATCTTGAGAATTACTGGTCTTAATACAATATCTGTGTTCTGGTTGGATACAGTGATACTTTTCTAATTTGATAATACTGGTATTAATGCATATACTGTATTTTTCTGGTTGGTCCGGGATCCTATTTAATATTGAGAATTACTGGTATTATACATATACTGTATTTCTGTTGGTGCAAGCTACTATTTAATATAAAATTACTGGTATTATTTGCATATACTGTAGTTCTGTTGGTACAGAATACTATTTAATATGAGAATTACTGATATTACTCATATACTGTAGTGTTCTGGTTGGTACAGGGATAACTATATATATTGAGAAGGAACTGGGATTAAATGCCATTTACTGTAAATTCTGGTTTGGTACAGGATACTATATAATATTGAGAATTACTGGTAAATTAATAAACATATACTGTGTTCTGGTTGGTACAGGGTACTATATAATTGAAGAATACTGGTATTAATCATATACTGTAGGTTTCTGGTTGGTACAGGGATCCTACTATCATAATATTGAGAATTACTGGTTTTAATAACATTACTGTAAGTTCTGGTTGGTACAGGGAATACTATAATAATATTATCAAAATATTATAAAAAATAATAATATAAAAAAAAGGGTGAATATGTTGACTTGATGTCTTTATTCAACCTCAGTTACTAAGTTACTATGTAAGATGGTTACAGAGAAATGGTTATTGGAAACTACAGGAAATGAAAATCCGTAGCACTAGATTTTGCTTGACATGAAGCGTTCTGTAGGTTGGTCCTATGGAGTGGACAAGAGTCATAATTTACAACGACCCAACCTACCATCATTGAAACGTTTACTATTACATCATGCCTGAAGCATCTTTCAGGTCGTCCACTTCTGATACTTGTCAATGAACATGTCTTTTTTTTTCTTCCTATATGAGGTTGCTGCTGTCCATGTTCAATGGGACTGTGTATTTTAACACATTTAATAGGGAACACTATAGGTCCCGTTCTATTAGAACTGTGAAAAGAAAAATATGAGACTTTCGGTTGGTGAAATAAGCACTTTTTTTATTATGAGTGTAAGGGGGAGGAGTCTCATTTAGCACAGAGGGGTGACGTGATGTAGAGGGTTTGTTGTTAGTTTTTGCACTGTTTTGCAACACTATCAGGTAGATTCCAATAAAAGTTCTATCGTTTCAAATGGTGCTAATTTTGCCCAAACCACCAATCAGACTTTTATTTAACATTTGAACAGCTAACATCTGATTGGTTGGGGCAAAATTAGCACCAGTTTAAACGATAAGAACTTTTATTTGAATAACCCTGTACTTATCCTGATGAAGGTGTCTTGACGCACCATAAACGTTGAAACACTTATAAAATAAACAACAAATGTCTTGTAATCCAGAGTGCCCAGGAGTATTAATGATACGTTATGGAAATGTATGTACACGGACACTGCACATCCTGTCATCACAATATAGTGGTATGTAATAGTGTGGATGTTTAGTTTTGTAATGCTCAATGCAAATTATAATGACCTGTAATATATTGCTAATGTCATATAACATATCAGTTGTGTACAAACTATTGGTTTAATTGACTGTATTAGTAATATGGTTATTTTTTAATAGATTAGTAATAGTGTTTAATATATACTGATATAATAATCATATTTAGAATACTGTCATACTGTAATTATTATGTATTAGTGATGTAAATATTGGTGTGATATAATTAATTAGTAATAATTATCATATACTGTAATATATTAGTGATATTGGTGATATTATCTACAAATATTGTCAGCTGTTGTATATGTGATAATATATTATTAAGACAGTAATATTGGTTTATAATATAGAAGTAAATTGATAGTTATGTATTAATAATTGTCATATTATGGGGTGTTTAATTTCATTATTAGTGCAGAGAATCAATCTCCTTTCTTCCTATTTCCTTACACTGTTACAATGTGACAGACTGATTGTGGTATTTCTCGCTCGGTTTTTTATGTACATGGTTACAATTGTATCTTGGGTTTTCCATTTGGTTGTTTACAATTGTATCTCTGGTGATTTATAAACTGATCATAGATGAGAATGCCCAACAATGTTTATTATAATATATTCCACACTTATACCGAATGTGATCCAGATCTGTTACTGTAGGGCAATGGGTAAATAATAATAAATAGAATATAATAACAATCATAAATAATAATAATAATAACAATCATAATACAATATTAAACAGTAAAACAATAAGAGTAATAATAATAATAAAATAATTTGTACGTTCAGCAGTTTTGTACTGGTTGAATCTTAATCATAATAAATAATAAATACATAATAATATAAGCAATAATTATAATAATAATAGTAAATAATAATAAAAAAAATAATAATAATAATATACTAATAATTGACCTTTCAGCAGTTTTTGTAGCTGGTTGAATACTAATAATAGTGTAACAGTAATGATATTAATAATATAGTAATAATACGGAGTTAGGCAATAATAATAATAAGATTAATACGACTCAGTAGTAGTGGTACTAATAATAATAGTAGTAATCATACTCTTATAATCGTAGTGGTAGTATACTACTACTACTACAATAATAATAATAACAATAATAATACACTACTAATAAAGTAATACACTAAGAATAACAAAATAATAATAACAATAACAACAACATATACTCCCAATAATAATAAACAAACTTATATAGTAATAATACTATTCAATAATAGAATAAGAATAATAATCATAACAACAGTAATACCACCCCCATAATAATAATATAATAATAAATGTATATAATACTAATAAGATAAATACTAATAATCCTAGTAAATATAATAGTAATAAATAAATAGTATAATATAATAATTAATATAATCATAATAATCGTAATAATACTATAATACTAAAGTACTAATAGTATAATAGTAATAATAATAATCATATAATATAATAATAATACTAATAATAGTGTGTATCTTCCATTCTGTGAGCAGGGTGATAATAATACTAATAATAATAATAATAATAATATATAATACTAATATAACAAACAACAACAACATATAATAATAACAACTATATAAGAGTACATAGTAATAACAGTAATCATAATCAAGTATGTACCTTAGCAGTCTGTGAGCAGGGGTGGATACTAATAATAATAATAGTAATAACAATAAGAGTACTAATCTAATACATTAATAATAATAGTGTGTACCTTCAAGCGGTCTGTAGCAGGGTGATATAATAATAATAATAATATAAAATAATAATAATAATAATAATATAATAAAGTACATAGTATAATAATAGTGTTTAACTCAGCAGTCTGTAGCAGGGGTGATCATAATAATAATCCTAAGTAATACATAATAAGAGTAATAATAGTAATAATATTAATAATAATAGTGTTGTACCTTCAGCAGTCGTACAGGGGGATAATAATAATACAATAAATATAATAATAATAAAACAAATAATACTAGTAATAATAATACTAAAGTAAAAATAGTAATCATAATAGTGTGTACATTCGCGTCTGTAGCAGGGTGGATAAATAATAAAAAAATTTAAAAAAATAACTAGTAATAACAATAATAAGAGTACTAATAGTACTAAAGTAATAATAATAGTGTGTACCTTCAAGCATCCTGTAACAGGGGTGATGATAATAATAATAATACTAGTAATAACAATCATAGTACTACTAGTAATAATATAATAATAATAGTGTGTCCCTTTAGCAGTCTGTAGCAGGTTGATGATAATAATAATAATACTAATACTAATAATAATAACACTAATACTAGTATAATAATAATAATAATAATAAGAATAATAATAGTACCATATAATAATAGTAATATAATAGTGTGTACCTTTAGGCATCTGTAGCAGGGTGAATAATAATAATATAATAATAATAATAATAATAATAAAATAACAATAATACTATTAATAATAGTAAGGAATAATATAATAATAATAGTGGTACCTCACAGTCTGTGCCGTGTGATAATAATATAATAAAATAATAATCATAACAATAATACTAGTATAATACCAGAGTAACAATAGTAAATAATAATTGTGTGTACCTTCATCAGTCTGTAGCAGGGTGATAATAATAATAAATAATCATATAATAATATACAATAATACTATTAATAATAATAAATAAATAATGTAATAATAATAGTGTATAATATAACCTTCAGCAGTCTGTAATCAGGGTGATCATTAAATATAATACTAAGTACTAACAATAATAGTACTATAGTAAAATAGTAAATCTTAGTGTGTACCTTCAACAGTCCTGTAGGCGGGTGATAATACTAATATAATAATACTATAATTAACAATAATACTAGTAATAATAACAGAGTCAATAGTAATAATAATTGTGTGGTCCTTCAGCAGTCTGTAGAGGGTGGCTACTAAACTAAAATAATACTACTAACAATAATACCTATACTAATAATACGAGTAATAATCGTAATCAATCATGGTGTACCTTCGCAGTCTTAGGCAAGGGGGATCATATAATAAATAACTAGTAATAAACTAATAGTACTAATAGTACTAATAGTAATAATAATATTGTGTAACCTTCAAGCAGTCCTGTACAGGGTGGCTCATTGCAGTCCTGGTGTGTTGGAATGGTTCTCTTGCCTGTCAGTTCCTCCAGTGCAGAGAGGGGTGAGGACTGTTGGGTCCCACCAGCTATTGGGGTCTTTTTCCTGGCACACAGGGGTCTATTATGATGTCCTCAATACTTGAATGGGGTGAGGGGCTTGGCAGTGTTTGCTGGGGGGGCTCCATCCTCTAATGGTTCTTCTCCCTACCCCCCCAGCTCATCTCTTCCAAGCCCACAGATAGTCCACCAGGGAGGTCAATTGGAACACTTGCTGGGTGCACACTGGGGGTTAGGGTTCAGGGAGTGGCGTTTCCTGTGTGTGTGTGTGTGGTGTGTGTGTGTGTGTGACTGGGATGAGGAATTAACACTGGGGGTGGAGCCCAGAGGCCTCAATAGGAAATATGTTTAGGAGAAAAGGAGGGTGGGGGACCCCAGAACACAGGAAAAGTAAACACTGCCCACACACACACGTCTACACACCGTAACCACACCAACAAACACCACATAGTAACACCCTGAACCCCACAGTAACACCCCAACAAACACACACAGAGTAACACACTGACACACACAGTAACCAACCTCCAAAACACAAGATAATCCCCTGTCACCCAGTGTTAACACACTGATATCCACAAAAGGGTACACACTGACACAACGTAACACACCACGGAAACAGCAGGCTCGAAGGTAACACTGCGCGACAAACAGTTTAAACACACTGACACACGTAACACACCAACAAACACACAAAGATAACACTGACCAACAGTGTAACACACTGACACACAGTACACACCAACAAACACACAAGAGTAACACTGACACAAACAGTAACACACCACAACACACAATATTAACACAAACAGACCAAGTGTACACACCACACAGTAACACACTGACACCAATAGTACAACAGCACAACACACAAGTGTAACCACTGCCACACACATTACACACCAAAAAACACAAAGAGTGCAGGCACTGACACACAGTGTAAACACCTGACACAACAGTAACAACAACCAACCACACACAAAGAGTAACACTGAACAAACAGTAACACACAACACACAACACAAAGTAGTAACACCCAGACACAACTGTAACACACAGACACACAGTACACACTGCACAGAATAGTAACACAGCAACAACACACAAAGTGTCCACACTGACACACACGTAACACAACCCAAAAACACCAAGAGTACACAGACACACAGTGTAACACACTGCACACAGTAACACAAGACCAACAAACACACAAAGCGTAACACTGCACCAGTGTAACACATGGACACAAACAGTACACGCCAACAAACACACAAAGAGTAAATCACCCGGACACCAGTGTAACACACTGACACACCAGTAACACCCAAAACAAACACAAAGAGTAACCACGGACAACAGTGTACTACTGACAACACACACAAGTGTAACACACTGCCACAAACAGTAAACACACCAACAAACCACAAAAAGTAACACAACGGACACGTGTAACACACTGACACACACAGTAAACACACCAACAAACACACACACATACACACTGACACCGTGTACACACTGACACACACAGTCCACACTGACCAGTTTAAAACACACTGACACAAATAGAACACACCAACAAACACACCAAGAGCAACACACGCACACATGTACAACACGGACATCACTAAAGTGTAACGACGACACAAGTAACACACTGACACAACCATTAACACACTGACACAAATCGAAACAGTAACACCAACAAACACGCAAAGAGTACACACTGACCATACCGTAACATATGCGGACAAACACACAAAGTTAACACCTGTCACACAGTGGTAACACACACTGACACACACAAAATATTGGTGGTAACAACAGCGACACACACAGTAACACACCAACAACACAAAAAACACTGACACACAGTAACACCCCTGACACCACAGTACCACACTGACCAAACAGTTTAACACACTGACACACACACAAAGTGAACACCCGGACACACCACACAATGTGTAACACACGGACCCCCACAGTACACACCAACAAACACACAAAAGAAGTACCAACCGGACACAAGTTGTAACATACGACAAACACACACAAGTGTAACAACACGGACGACACACAGTAACACACTGACACAGTGTAACCCACTGACACACAACAGTAACACAAAAAAGAACAAACCAACAACCACAAACAAAAAGTAACACAACGGACACGTGTACATACTTACACACACAGTAAACCACTGACAAGAACAGTTTAAAACCACTGACACAATAGAAACACACCAACACCACAACAAAGAGTAACACAAACACTGTCACCATGTAACACACTGGACTGCACAAAAAGTGTAACACAGACAACACAATTAACACACTGACCACAGTGTAAACACAACTGACTACACATACACACTGACCACAAATCGACACTACACCAACAAACACGCAAAGAGGAACACACTGACAACATACGTACATGCTGAACAAACACACAAGAGAGTCAACACACTGTCACACAAGTTAACACACTGACACACACACAAAGTGTAACCACTGACACACACACCAATGTAACACCCACGTACACAACACAGTAACACACCAACAAACACAAAGAGTACACTGACACACAGTAACACACTGACACACACAGTCACACACTGTCACACGTGTAACACACTGACACCACAGTAACCACTGACACACATGTAACACACTGACACAACACAGTTTACACACTGACAACACAGTAACACACGGACCCACAGTGTAACACACTGACACACACACAAGTTACACACTGACACACACAAATGTGACCCACTGATCACACACCGTAACCCCCACAACACAAAGCGTTAACACTGACACAACAGTAACACACTGACACTGACTACCACTAAACCCATGACACAACCCGTGTAACACACTGACACACCACACAAAGTGTCACACTACCACACACAATGTGGTAACACACACGGCCACAACAGTAACACACCAACAACACAAAGAGTAACACTGACACACAGTAACACACTGTCACCACACAGTAACACACTGACACAACATGTAAACACAACCCACCGACCACACAGTACACAACGACACACAGTGTACACACTGACACACACAGTAACACACTGACACACACAGTACATCACTGACACACAGTGTACAAACACACGACACAGAACACACAAGTGTAACACCACTGACACACACCCAAGTGTAACACACGTACCACACAGTACACAACCACCAACAAACACAAAGATGTAACACTGACACACTTAACACACTGGACACCACAGTAAACACACTGACACTGTGTCACACAACACCCGACACACACAGTTTACACTGACCTGACACACAGTGTAACACACTGACACACCAGTAACACACTGACAACAAGTGTAACAACCTGGCATAAATAGAACACAAACCACCAAACAACACAAGATTAACACACTGACACCAGTGTAAACACACTGACACACCAGTTTAACAACACTGCTGACACACATGTAACACACTGACACACAGTAACACACTGATACACATTGTAACACACCACGGGGAAACACAAGAGTAAAAAACACAACTGATAACACACAGTAATGTCGCTAAAATACAGGTAATACACTGACACCCACAATACCCCTTGACACATACAAAGAATAACACACTGACCACACACAGAGTAAACACAGACACACACAGTAATACACTGACACCACACAAAGTAAAACACCGTAAACCAGTTACACAATGACTCACACACAAATTAACACACGTGTACACACACAGTAACAACTGACACCCTGTGTAACACACCTTACACACTACAGTAACACACTGACCACAGTGTAACACACCTGACACACCCAAATAACCAACACTGACACAGTGTAACACACTGGCATAAATAGTAACACACCAACAAACACACAAGAGTAACACAAACTGCACACACACAGTAACAACACTGACACACCTTAACACACTGACACACAGTGTAACACACTGACACACCGTGTAACACACTGACACACAGTAACACACGATACAAGTGTAACAACACCAACAAACACAAAGATTAACACACTGACACACAGTGGTAACACACTGACACACAGTGTAACACACTGACACACGTTTAACACACTGACACACAGTACACACTGATACACCGTGGTAACCCACCAACAAACACAAAGAGTAACACACTGACACCAGTGTACACACTGACACACAGTGTACCAACACACTGACACACAGTGTAACACACTGACACACAGTAACACACTGGATACCAGTGGTAACACAATCCAACAAACACAAAGATAACACACTGACACACAGTGTAACACACTGACACCAGTGTAACACACTGACACACAGTGTCCACAACTGACACGCAGTCACACTGATCACAGTGTAACACACCAACAAACCAAAGAGTAACACACTGATACACACAGTAAATTCGCTAAAATACAAGTACTAACTGACACACACAAAGAATACACCCTGACACATACAAAGATAGACACACTGACCACACACAGAGGTAACACAGACCACACAGTAATCCTGACCCCAAAGTAAAACACCGATAAACACAGTTAACACATGACTCACACACAAATTACACACACTGACACACACAGTTACACACTGACACACAAGAGTAAACACAGAACTGATGTACCGTAACCTCTGACCCCACCCTGATTTACACACTGAGACACACAGACACACACTAACACTCTGACACACACACACATTTAGTGAAAGTGACCCCATAAGGGAGGACTGAGTTTTGTGCCAACAAAAATGAACTCTAGTTAATAATAACAAAATACATCCGGAGCTATAACATGACAAGGTAATGGTGATTGGCAATTTAAGAAAATAATAACCCTCTCCCTCTCACCAGTCCTAATGATTTTAACCATGTCTAGTCCCAGACTACTCTATAAAGTCTGATAACCCTCTCCTCACTCAGTCCCCCTAATGAGTTTACATGTCTATTCCCCGACTCCTCTATCAGTCTCATATGTAACCTCTCCTCACCAGTTCCTAATGAGTTTATACCATGGTCTAGTCCCGAGACTACTCTATAAGTCGTATTAACACTTCATCACCATTTCCTAATGAGTTTCCCATTGTCTATTCCCAGACTACTCTATAAGTTTATATTAACCCTCTCCTCACCAGTCTAATGAGTTTACCATGTCTATCCCAGACTAACTCTTTAAGTCTATATTACCCCTCTCCTCACCAGTCCTAATGAGTTTACCTGTCTAGTCCCATACTAACTCTATAAGTCTATATTAATAACCCTCTCCTCAACCAGTCCGAATGAGTTTCCCATGTCCTAGCTAGTCCCAGACTACTCTATAAGTCTGTATTAACCCTCCTCCCACCAGTCCTAATTAGTTTACCATGTCTAGTCCCGCCTACTCTATAAGTCTGTATTAACCCTCTCCTCCTCACCAAGTCCTAATGAGTTTCCCATTCTAGAGTCCCAGACTACTCTATAAGTTTATATTAACCCTCTCCTCACCAGTCTAATTAGTTTACCATGTCTAGTCCCAGACTACTCTATAAGTCTAAGATTACCCTCTCCTCCTCACCATCTAATTAGTTTACCATGTCTAGTCCCAGACTACTCTATAGTCTGTATTAACCCTCTCTCACCAGTCCGAATGAGTATACCATGTCTAGTCCCAGACTACTCTATAAGTCTTATTAAACCCTCCTCCTCACCATTCCTAATGAGTTTCATGTCTAGTCCCAGACTACTCCATAAGTCTATATTAACCCCTTCTCCGTTTCCGTAACCCTCCCCGATCCTTTTAACCCTCTCCGTATCCTAACCCTCCCCGAATCCTTCAAACCCTCACCCGTATCCTTAACCGTAACCCTCTCGATCCTTAACCCTCCCCCGGTATCCTTAACCCTCCCCGTACCTTAACCCTCTATCCGTATCCTTATCCCTCTCCGATCCTTATCTATCCCATCCCTCTCCGTATCCGTAATAACCCTCTCCGTTCCTTAAAACCTCTCCTGTAATCCTCTAAAACCCATAAAACCCTCCCGTATCCTTAACCCTCCCCGTATCCTTATCCCCTCCGTATCCTATATCCATCCCATCCTCTCCTCCGTCTCCTTACTTAACAACCTCTCCCCGTATCCTAAACCCTCCCCGATCCTTAACCCTCTCCCGTATCCTTAACCCTCCTCCCCCGTCTCCTTATCCCTCTCCGTATCCTTAACCCTCTCCTTATCCTTAACCCCTCCCCGTATCCTTATCCCCCCTCCCCCGTATCCTTCCTCTCCGTATCCTTACCTCCCCGTATCCTTAATAACCTCCTATAACCCTCCCACTGATCCTTACCCCCCCCGTATCCTTCAACCTCCCCGTATCCTTACCCCTCCCCGTATCTTAACCCGCCCTCTCGTATCCTTAACCTCCCTAGCCATACCTCTCAACCCTCCACAAACCACCCTCCATCCCCGTATCCTTACCCTCCCAGTATCCTTAACCCTCCCCGTATCCTTAATCCCTCTCCGTATCCTTACCCTCCCCGTAAATATTTCCTTACACCTTCTCCGTACCTTACCCTCCCCGTATCCTTAACCCTCCCCGTATCCTTAACCTCCCCGGTATCCTTATCCCTCCCCGTATCCTTAACGCCTCCCCGTCTCCTTAACCCTCCCCGTAGCCTTAACCCTCCCCGAATCCTTGAACCCTCCCCCCGAACCCTTATCCTCCACGTAGCCTTAACCCTCCGTATCCTTAACCCTCTCCGTAGCCTTAAACCCTCCCCGAATTACCTTAACCCTCCCGTATCCTTATTCCCTCCCCGTATCCTTAACCCTCCCCTATCCTTAACCCTCCCCGTAATCCTTAACCTCCACGTAGCCTTAACCCTCTCCGTATCCTTAACCCTCCCCGAATCCTTCACCCTCCCCGTATCCTTATCCCTCCCCGGATCCTTAACCCTCCCCTTATCCTTTAACCCTCCCGTATCCTTACCCCTCCCCGTATCCTAACCCTCCCCGAATCCCTTAACCCTCCCCCTTATCCTTACCCTCCCCGTATCTTAACCCTCTCCGTATCCTTAACCCTCTCCCCGTCTCCTTAACTCCCCGTATCCTTAACCTCCCCGTATCCTTAACCCTCCCCCCGTTCCTTACAAACCCTCCCGTATCCTTAAACCCTCCCCGAATCCGTAACCCTCCCCGTATCCCTTATCCCTCCCCCGTATCCTTAACCTCCCCTCCCTCCCCCTCCCTCGTATCTAACCCTCTCCGTATCCTTAACCCTCCCGTATCCTAAACCCTCCCGTATCCCTTAACCCTTCCCCGTAATCCTTAACCCTCCCCGTATCCTTCTCCCTCCCCGTAATCCTTATCCCTCCCCGATCCTTACCCTCCCCGTATCCCTTAACCCTCCCCTATCCTCCTTAACCCTCCTACCTTCACCCTCCCCGTTATCCTTACCCTCCCCGACCTTAACCCTCCCCGTATTCCTTATCCCTCCCCGTATCCTTAACCCTCCCCTACTCCCCTTAACCCTCCCCGTATCTTATCCCTCCCTATCCTTACCCTCCCCGTATCCTTAAACCCTCTCCCGTATCCTTATCCCTCCCATCCTCCCCTTATCCTTAACCCTCCCCCTCCCCGTATCCTTACCCCTCCCCGTCCCTTATCCCCTCCCATCCCCCTCCCCGTATCCCTAACCCTCCCCGTATCCTTAACACCCCGTAATCCTTAACCCTCCCCGTATCCTTATCCCTCCCCCGTATCCTACCCCTCTCCGTATCTTAACCCTCCCGTTCCTGAAACCCTCCCCCGTACCTTATCCCTCCCCCGTATCCGTAACCTCTCCCGTATCCTTAACCCTATCCGTATCCTTAACCCTCTCCGTAATCCTTACCCCCTCCCCGATCCTTAACCCTCCCCGTATTCCTTATCCCTCCCCGTATCCTTAACCCTCTCCTTATCCTTAACCCCTCCCTCCCCGTATCCTATCCTCCATTAAACCCTCCCTTATCCTTATTCCTCCCCGTATCCTTATCCCTCCCCGTATCCTTACCCTCCCCGTATCCTTAACCCTCCCCGTATCCTTAACCCTCCCCTTCCTTAACCCTCCCCCGTAGCCTTAACCCTCCCCGTATCCTTAACCCTCCCCGTATCCTTTCCCTCCTTTATCCCTCCCCTCCCCGTATCCTTAACCCGCCCTCCCCTTATCCTTAACCCTCCCCGTATCCTATCCCTCCCCGTATCCTTACCCTCCCCTATCCTTAAACCCTCCCCGTATCCTTAACCCTCCCCGTATCCTTACCCCTCTCCAACCCTCCCCGTATCCTTAACCTCTCGCCTCTCCGTACCTTTAACCCTCCCCGTATCCTTTAACCCGCTCCGTATCCTTAACCTCCCCGACTCCTTAACCCTCCCCTTATCCTTAACCCCTCCCGTATCCTTAACCCTCCCCGTATCCTTAACCCTCCCCGTCTCCTTAACCCTCTCCGTATCCTTAACCCTCCCCGTATCCTTAACCCTCCTCCGGATCCTTAACCCTCCCCTAATCTTAACCCTCCCCGTATCCTTAACCCTCTCCGTAGCCTTAACCGTGGCCCCGTATCCGTACCCTCTCCGTCTCCTTAACCCTCCCCGTATCCTTAAACAACCCTCTCGTATCATTAACCCTCCCGTATCCTTAACCCTCCCCGTCTCCTTAACCCTCCCCGTATCCTTAACCCTCCCGTTCCTTAACCCTCTCCGTATCCTTACCCTCTCCGTATCCTTAACCCTCTCCCCGTATCCTTAATCCTTAAAACCATAGAACCCGTATCCTTAACCCTCCCCGTAATCCCTACCCTCCCCGTATCCTTACCACCCTCTCCCGTATCCTTCCCCCTCTCCGTATCTTAACCCCTCCCGTATCCTTAACCCTCTCCGTAGCCTTAACCCTCCCCGTATCCTTAACCCTCCCCTTATCCTTAACCCTCCCCGTTCCTTAAACCATCCCGTATCCTTAACCCTCTCCGTATCCTCCTTAACCCTCCCCACGAATCCTAATTAACCCCCCCTTATCCTTATCCCCCCCGTATCCTTAACCTCCCCTATTCCTTAAACCCTCCCCGTATCCTTAACCCTCCCCGTATCCTTATCCCTTCCCCGTAATCCTTAACCCTCCCCGTATCCGTAACCAACCCTCCCCGTATCCGTAAACCCTCCCCGTAATCCTTAACCCTCCCCCGTATCCTTACCCTCACCCGTATCCTTAACCCGCCCCCCCGTATCCTTATCCCCCCGTATCCTTAACCCTCCCCGATCCTTAACCCTCTCCGTTCCTAACCCTCCCGTATCCTTAAACCCTCTCCTTATCCTTAACCCGCCCCGTATCCTTACCCTCCCGTATCCTTAACCCGCCCGTATCCTATCCCTCCCCGTACCTTAACCCTCCCCGTATCCTTACCCCTCCCCGTCCTACCCTCCCGTATCCTTAACCCTCCCCGTATCCTTAACCCTCCTCCCCGTATCCTTATCCCTCCCCCGTTCCTTTAACCCTCCCCGTATCCTTAACCCTCTCCTATCCTTACCCTCTCCGTATCTTAACCCTCTCCCGTATCCTTAACCCTCCCCGTATCCTTAACCCTCCCCGTATCCGTAACCCTCCCCGTATCCTTACCCTCCCGTATCCTTAACCCTCCCCGTATCCTTAACCCTCTCCTTATCCTTAACCCTCTCCGTATCCTTGAACCCTAACCCTAACCCCCCTCCCGCCCTCCCCGTATCCTTGACCCTCCCCGGTTCCGTGACCCTCCCCCTCCCCGTACTTGACCCCTCCCCGTATCCTTGACCCTCCCCCGTATCCTTGACTCCCCGTATCCTTGACCCTCCCGTATCCTAATGACCCTCCTCCGTATCCTTGACCCTCCCCGATCCTTGACCCGCCCCGTATCCTTGACCCTCCCGTACCTCACCCTCCCCCCGTATCCTTAAACCCTCCCCGTATCCTTAAACAAACCCCTTCGTATCCTTAAACCCTCTCGTATCCTTTATCACCCCTCTCCGTTCCTTAACCCTCCCCGTAATCTTAACCCTCCCCGTATCCTTCCCTCCCCGTATCCTTACCCTCCCCCGTATCCTATCCCTCCCGTATCCTTAACCCTCCCCGTATCCTTAACCCTCCCCGTATCCTTAACCCGTCCCCCGTATCCTTACCCTCCCCGTATCCTTAACCCTCCCCGCTAGCCTTAAACCCTCCCCGTATCCTTAACGCCTCCCCGTATCCTTACCCTCCCCGATCCTTACCCTCCCCGATCCTCCTTATCCTCCCCGTATCATTAAAAACCCGTCTCCTATCCTTAACCCTCCCCGTATCCCCTTACCTCTCCCGTATCCTTACCCCTCCCGTATCCTTAACCTCAATCCTTAACCCTCTCCGTATCCTTAACCTCCCCGTATCCTTAACCCCCCCCGATCCTTGACCTCCCGTATCCTTAACCCTACCCCCGTTCTTAACCCTCTCGTATCCTTATCACCTCCACGTATCCTTAATCCTCCCCGTATCCTTAAACACCCTCCCCGTATTTGTTGGAATCCTTACCCCTCCCCGATCCTTATCCCTCCCCTTATCCTTAACCTTCCCCTGTATCCTTATCCTCTCCCCGTATCCATTAAACCCCTCCGTTCCTTACCCCTCCCCGTATCCTTAACCCTCCGTATCCTTAACCCTCCCCGTACCTTATCCCCCCCGTATCCTGTAAAACCTCCCCGATCCTTAACCCTCCCCGTATCCTTAACCCTCTCCTCCCGTATCCTAACCCTCCCCGTAGCCTTATCCCTCCCCGTATCCTTAACCCTCCCCGTATCCTTACCCTCCCTCCCCGTATCCCCTTCACCCTCCCGTATCCCTTAACCCTCTCCGTATCCTTACCCTCCCCGTATCCTTATCCCTCCCCCCCTTATCCTTAACCCTCCCCCCGTATCCTCACCCCCTTAACCCGCCCCGTATCCTTATCCCTCCCCGATCCTAACCCTCCCGTATCCCTTATCCCTCCCCGTATCCTTAACCCTCTCCGTAACCCTTAACCCTCCCCGTATCCTTACCCTCTCCGTATCCTTACACTCCCCGTAATCCTTATCCTCCCCGTATCCTTAACCCTCCCCGTATCCTTACCTCCCCCGTCATCCTTAACCCTCCCCGTATCCCCCTTAACCCTCTCCGTACCTTTACCCTCCCCGTATCCTATCCCCCCCGTTCGGACTTAACCCTCCCCTATCCTTAAACCTTCCCCGTATCCGTAACCCTCCCCGTACCTTAATCCCTCTCCGTATCCTTAACCCTCCCCTATCCTTAACCCGTCCCCGTATCCCGTAACCTCTCTCTCCTATCCTAACCCTCCCCCGTATCCGTATCCCTCCCCGTATCTTAACCCTCCCCGTCTCCCCTTAACCCTCCCCGTATCCTTAACCCTCCCGTATCCTTAACCCTCCCCTATCCCCTTATCCCTTCCCCGTACCTTAACCCTCTCCGTACCTTCAACCCTCCCCGTATCTTTAACCCTCCACCGTATCCTTATCCCTCCCCGGATCCCCTTCACAACCCTCCCGCATTAACCCTTCCGTATCCTTACCCTCAACCCCCCGTATCCTTAACCCCTCCCCCGTATCCTTACCCACCTCCGTATCCCTTAACCCCCCTCCCCCGTATCCTTATCCCTCCCCGTATCCTTAACACCCTCCCCGTAGCCGCCTCCTTATCCCTCCTCCCCCCGTATCCTACTTACCCCCTCCGTATCCTTACCCCTCCCCGTATCCTTACCCTCCCCGTATCCTTAACCCTCCCCGTATCCTTATCCCATCCCCTATCCTTGGACCCTCCCACTCAATCCTTGACCCTCTCCGTCTCGCTTAACCCTCCCCCTTTCCATCCTTATCCTCCCCGTATCCTTGACCTCCCCGTATCCTTTTAACGCCCTCCCCGTATCCTTCAAACCCTCCCCCGTATCCCTTAACCCTCCCCGTATCCTTCCTTGAACCCTCCCCGTTCCTTAACCCTCCCCGCCATCCTTAACCCTCCCCGTATCCTTATCCCTCCCCGTATCCTCAACCCTCCCCGTATCCTTAAACCCTCCCCGTATCCTTAACACTCCCCGTATCCTTATCCCTCCCCGTATCCTTAACCCTCCCCGTATTCCCTTATCCCTCCCGTATCCTTATTCCCTCCCCGTTCCTTACCAACCCTCCCCGTATCCTTAACCCATTCCCCGCATCCTTAACCCTCCCCCCGTATCCTTAAAACCCTCCCCGTATCCTGAACCTCCCCCGTATCCTTAACCCTCCCCCGCATCCTTAACCCTCCCCGCATCCTTAAAACCCTCCCCCTATCCCTTAACCCTCCCCGTATCCTACCCTCCCCCCGTATCCTTAACCCTCCCCGTATCCTTAACCCTCCCTGTATCCTTAACCCCCCCTCCGTATCCGTGACCCTCCCCGTATCCTTACCCTCTCCGTCTCCTTAACCCTCCCCGTATCCACCGTAACCTCCCCGTATCTAACCCTCCCGTAATCCTTAACCCTCCCCGTATTCTTATTTTTTCGGTTGGTATTTCATAAATTTTTATGTATGTCTCAAAGGATTTTTTTATTTAATTTCTCTTCTAAATTTTTATTTTTTTCTTTTATTTTTTTTTTGATTTTTGTATGGGTGGCTATACTATTTATTACTTTTTTCGGATGTTTTTTTCACATTTATCTTCCCCTTAAAAAAAAAAAAAAAAAAAAATTAAAAAATAAAATCTTAACAAAAAAAAACAAAAAACCCTCCCCCGTATCCTTATCCCTTCCCGTATTCCCTTAGAACCATCTCCCGTATCCTTAACCCTCCCCGTTATCCTTAACACTCCCCGTATCCTTAAACCCTCCCCGTATCCTTAAAACCCTCCCCGTATCCTTAACCCCTCCCCGTATCCTTAACCCTCCCCGTCTCCTTATCCCGTCCCGATCCTTTCCCTCTTCCGTATCCTTAACCCTCCCCGTATCCTTCCTTAACCCTCCCCGTATCCTTATCCCTCCCCCGTACCTTAAACCCTCCCCGTATCCTTAAACCCTCCCCGTATCCTAAACCCTCCCCGTACCTTAATAACCCTCTCCCCGTTATCCTTAACCCCCCGTTATCCCTTATCCCTTCCTTCCCGTATCCTTAAGCCCTCTCCGTATCCTTACCCAACCCTCCCGTATCCTCCTTAACCCTCCCCGTATCCTTAACCCTTCCCCGGACCTTAACCTCTCCGTATCCTTAACCCCCCAATCCCCGTATCCTTAACCCTCCCCGTATCCTTTAACCCTCTCCGTATCACTTCTCCCTCTCCGTATCCTTAACCCTCAACCCTCCCCGTATTCTTAACCCTCTCCGTACTCCTCCTTATCCCTCTCCGGATCCTTAACCCCTCCCAACCCCTCCCCGTATCTTAACCCTGCAACCCTCCCCGTTCCTTGACCCTCCTCCCGTATCCTTATCCCTCTCCCGGATCCTAACCCTCAACCCTCCCCGGATCCTTAACCCTCCCCGTATCCCTTAACCCTCCCCGTATCAATCCTCCTTAACCCTCCCTCCTTACCTCCCCGTATCCTTAACCCTCCCCTTCCCCGTATCCTAACCCTTCCGTATCCTTATCCCTCTCCGTATCCTTAACCCTCCCCGTTCCTTACCCTCCCCCCGTATCCTTAAAAACCCTCCTCCCCCGACCTTAACCCCTCTCCCCCTCCCCGTATCCTTAACCCTCTCCTATCCTTACCCTCCCCGTATCCTAACCCAACCCTCCCCCCGTATCCTTAACCCTCCCCGGATCCTTAAACCCTCCCCGTATCCTTATCCTTTCCCCGTATCCTTAATCCCCTCCGTATCCTTAAAACCCTCCCCGTATCCTTAACCCTCTACCCTCTCCTCCGTATCCGTACACCTCCCCGTATCCTTAACCCTCTCCGATCCTTAACCCTCCCCCGTACCCTCTCCCCGTATCCTTGACCCTTCCCCGTATCCTTGCACCCTCCCCGTATCCTTGACCCTCCCGTATCCTTGACCCTTCCCGTATCCTTGACCTTCCCCGTATCCTTGAACCCTCCCCGTATCCTTTGAACCCTCCCTCCCGTATCCTTAACCTCTCGTATCCTTATCCCTCTCCGTATCCTTAGATTAAACCCATCCCCGATCCTTAACCCTCTCCGTATCCTTTAACCCTCTCCGTATCCTTATCTCTCCCCCGTAATCCTTAACCCTCCCGTATCCTTAACCCCCCCCCGTATCCTTGACCCTCCCCGTATCCGTAACCGCATTAGACTGTTAGCTCTGTGTGACTGTCATTAGAACTGTTAGCTCTGTGTGACTTTAGACTGTTGGCTCTGTGTGACATCAGTAGACGGTTAGCTCTGTGTGACTGTCATTGACTGTTAGCTCTGTGTGACTGTCATTAGACTGTTAGCTCTGTGTGACGTCTTAGACTGTTAGCTCTTTGTGACTCATTAACTGTTTAGCTCTATGCGACTCATTAACTGTTGGCTCTGTGCGACTCATTAGACTGTTAGCTCTGTGCGACCATTAGACTGTTTAGCTTCTGTGGACTGTCTTAGACTGTTAGCTCTATTTGACTGTCATTAGACTGTTAGCTCTGTGTGACTCATTATAGACTGTTAGCTCTGTGTACTGTCATTAGACTGTTAGCTCGTGTGACTGTCATTAGACTGTTTATCTCTGTGTGACTGTCATAGAACTGTAAACTCGTGTGAACTGTCATTAGACTGTAAACTCTGTGTGCCGGTCAGTGTGTTACTCTTTGTGTTTGTTGGTGTGTTACACTGTGTATCAGTGTGTTACTGTGTGTCAGTGTGTTACACTGTGTGTCAGTGTGTTACACTGTGTGTCAGTGTGTTACTGTGTGTCAGTGTGTTACTCTTTGTGTGTTTGTTGGTGTGTTACTATTTATGCCAGTGTGTTACACTGTGTCAGTGTGTTACTGTGTGTGTCAGTGTGTTACACTGTGTGTCAGTGTGTTACTGTGTGTGTCAGTGTGTTACACAGTGTGTCAGTGTGTTACTGTGTGTGTCAGTGTGTTAATTTGTGTGTGAGTCATTGTGTTACTGTGTTTATCGGTGTTTTACTTTGTGTGTCAGTGTATTACTGTGTGTGTCTGTGTTACTCTGTGTGTGTCAGTGTGTTATTCTTTGTATGTGTCAGTGTTATTGTGTGTGTCAGTGTATTACTCTGTATTTTAGCGAATTACTGTGTGGTGTTACACTGTGTGTCAGTGTGTTACTGTGTGTGTCAGTGTGTTACTGTGTGTCAGTGTTACTCTTTGTGTTTGTTGGTGTGTTACTGTGTGTTGTACTAATGGCAGTGACGTGTTTATGGGTCAGTCCCTCCTAGACCCAATTGTACTAATGGCAGTGACGTGTTTATGGGTCAGTCCCTCCTAGACCCAAACTGTACTAATGGCAGTGACGTGTTTAAAGATGATTTATAATTTTTTCCTATATCTTCTCCCTTTCCATATGTTACATGCTAAAGCCTCAGTGATTGTACAGGGCTTTGGTGCCCTTAAAATATGAATCGGTTCAGTAAGTTTTCTTTCATCCTCTAATTCTATCTTTTTTTCCCCTTATAAACAGGTCAGGAGCCCCACAGTTCATTAGGACATCGAACTAACTGCAAAAAACACAGAAAGTCCAGGACAGCTTTTACAAACCACCAAATCTATGAACTGGAGAAGAGGTTTCTCTACCAGAAGTACCTGTCTCCTGCCGATAGGGACCATATTTCTCAACAACTCGGACTAAGCAGTGCTCAGGTTATTACCTGGTTTCAAAACCGTAGAGCCAAGCTGAAGAGGGACTTGGAAGAAATGAAAGCAGATGTTGAATCACTCAAGAAGTTACCACCACATACTCTGGAAAAATTGGTATCTATCCCCAATGTGGTTGGTACGGAGATAGGAAAAGACATTGAGAGGGCTTCTTCTTCTCATAGTTCTGGAGATGCCTTCTCACATTCTCCTTTCTGTGACTCCACGGAGCTCACTGCTGGAGGCTTCTTAGAAGATGAGGAAATCGACGTTGATGAATAAAGTGGCTACATTTCAGATTTTGTATTTATACTCTTGAGACACAAGCGTAACCTGCAGAATGTTCTAGTCTACATGATGTTCTAACAATGGTCCAGGAGGGACATGGTATATCTTGCCTTATTCTACAATATGTTCCTATCCCCAGGTACTTTCAATGGGTCCCATAGGTTTATAGGAGGAAATACAGCAAGGTCGGACAAATCTCAGGAAGCCAATCTGCCTAAAATTTTTAACAATGTTTCTATTGTCTCCAGAAGCGATTGTCTCACATTATGGGCCATATTTATAAAGGTGCGGTATCGCTTCAGAGATTGGTTTAACGATTGTTAATTTATCATCGTTTTCCTCCCCATTGTATATCATTGTGGTTAGGTTAATAAATCTTAAATATACGTTCGCGACCCTACATTTACGTCCACGCGCAGTATCGCTAATGTGAGACACTGACGTTTATAAACATGGCCCATGGACTTGTGCAACTCACCAACCTAAATTAAAGTGAATTTATCGAAATGCTTCACGATTGTATCATTTACATGTCACCGACACATAGAAAGTCTCTCTGGGGTCAATCGTGTCATTTATAACTGAGATTGGGATGTAGTATCTGTATCAGTGGTCAGACCAGCATGAAACTCATTGGTCCTCCCCCAGATATACTATGTATATACTCTGTATAGGAAGAGACCGTTCAATCTGTCCTACCTGTCGCTGTCCTTATCCCCCAGATATACTATGTATATACTCTGTATAGGAAGAGACCGTTCAACTTGTCCTACCTGGCACTGTCCTTATCCCCCAGATATACTATGTATATACTCTGTATAGGAAGAGACCGTTCAATCTGTCCTAGTGGCACTGTCCTATCCCCCAGATATTACTATGTATATACTCTGTATAGGAAGAGACCGTTCAATCTGCTAGTGGCGCTTGTCCTTATCCCCCAGATATACTATGTATATACTCTGTATAGGAAGAGACCGTTCAATCTGTCCTACGTGGCACTGTCCTTATCCCCAGATATACTATGTATATACTCTGTATAGGAAGAGACCGTTCAATCTGTCCTACGTGGCACTGTCCTTATCCCCAGATATTCTATGTATATACTCTGTATAGGAAGAGACCGTTCAATCTGTCCTACGTGGCACTGTCATTATCCCCCAGATATACTATGTATATACTCTGTATAGGAAGAGACCGTTCAATCTGTCCTACGTGGCACTGTCATTATCCCCAGATATCTATGTATATACTCTGTATAGGAAGACCGTTCATCTGTCCTACTGGCACTTCCTTATCCCCCAGATATAATTAATACTCGGAGAGGAAGAGACCGTTCAATCTGTCCTACGTGGCACTGTCATTATCCCCCAGATATACTATGTATATACTCTGTATAGGAAGAGACCGTTCAATCTGTCCTACGTGGCACTGTCCTTATCGCCCAGATATACTATGTATATACTCTGTATAGGAAGAGACCGTTCAATCTGTCCTACGTGGCACTGTCCTTATCCCCCAGATATACTATATATATACTCTGTATAGGAAGAGACCGTTCAGTCTGTCCTACGTGGCACTGTCCTTATTGCCCAGATATACTATGTATATACTCTGTATAGGAAGAGACCATTCAATCTGTCCTACGTGGCACTGTCCTTATCGCCCAGATATACTATGTATATACTCTGTATAGGAAGAGACCGTTCAGTCTGCCTGGGTAATGCTACACAGCAGTTTCCCCCATTGTTAAGGAGCCAGGCAGGCTTGGCCCCACCATACAATGTCTAGGTGTTCTGGGGGGAAAAACTTTCAAGCTAGGGTGAACAAAAATTAAGCTTAGTTCTCCTTTAATACCTAATGATAGGCTGCCACCACATACCCAGACAAGGGAAGGTTAGACTCACCTCTAATGTCTATACACAGGTACATTTATACATATATACATCTAAACAGTAACGGATCTTCAGAACCAAGGTCCTTTGGGATATAGTCACGGGAAGAGGAACTGCACGATCGCCCATGATTTACCTACAAGTCCGATCGCCTGTTCGTCCAATCCGGAAAGGAAAGAAAGAAAATAATTAGATACAGACCCCACAATCTCCTTGCTGGACCCACACAGGACATCACGCGGGGGCAATGTAACATGGAATAGGAAGCTCTCCTATGATACACCAAGCAGTAAAAGGGGAGAAAGGAGATTACCTCTACGGTGAATATAAAGTATCAAACACTAGGAATGTGTCAGAACATTCAATCTCATTGAGTAAGTATATGATTTTTACTGTGACAAACCCCTTTTCCTTTCCCCCAGTAGATCCCCCTTCTTTTCCCCCAGTAGATCCCCCCTCTTTTCCCCTAGTAGATGCCCTTTTCCCCCAGTAGATCCCTCTTCTCTTCCCACAGTAGACCCCCCTTCTTTTCCCATAGTTGATCTCCTTTCCCCTAGTAGATACCCCCTTTCCCCTAGCAGACCCCCCTTTTCCCCTAGTAGATCCCCCTTCTTTTCCCACAGTAGATCCCTCCTTCTTTTCCCAGGAAGCTTTCCTATGATACACCAAGCAGTAAAAGGAGAGAAAGGAGATTACCTATACGGTGAATATAAAGTATCAAACACTAGGAATGTGTCAGAACATTCAAATAATGAGAATATATATTTTACTGTGATAAACCCCTCCTCCTTTCCCCCAGTAGATCCCCTTCTTTCCCCCCAGTAGATCCCCCTTCTTTTCCCCTAGTAGATCCCCCTTCTTTTCCCCTAGTAGATGCCCTTTTCCCATAGTAGATCCCCCTTCTTACCCCAAGTAGGTCTCCCCTTCGTTTTCCACAGTAGAACCCCCTTCTTTTCCCATAGTAGATCCCTTCTTTTCCCACAGTAGATCCCTATTCTTTTCACCTAGTAGACCCCCGCTTTCCTGCAGTAGATCCCGCTTCTTTCCCCATAGTAATCCCCCTTTTCCCACAGTAGAACCCCCTTCTTTTCCCACAGTAGATGCCCATTCTTTTCCTCTAGTAGATCCCCCTTTTTTTCCCATAGTAGATCCCTTCTTTTCCCACAGTAGATCCCTATTCTTTTCACCTAGTAGACCCCCCTTTTCCCACAGAACCCCCTTCTTTTCCCACAGTAGATCCCTACTCTTTTCACCTAGTAGACCCCCCTTTTCACACAGTAAAACCCCCTTCTTTTCCCACCTTACAATCCCTTCCTTTTCCCCACAGTAAATCCCCCCTACTTTTCCCCTAGTAGATGCCCTTTTCCCATAGTAGATCCCCCTTCTTACCCCAAGTAGATCTCCCCTTCGTTTCCCACAGTAGAACCCCCTTCTTTTCCCACAGTAGATCCCTTCTTTTCCCACAGTAATCCCCATTCTTTTTCCCTAGTAGATCCTCCTTTCCCCCCCATTAGACCCTTCTTTTCCCACAGTAAACCCCTTTTCCCACAGTAGAGCCCACATCTTTTCCCACATTAAATCCCCCCATCTTTTCCCACAGTAGATCCCCTCTTATTTCCCCCCAGTAGATTAACCTTCTTTCCCTACTGTAGATCCCTCCTTTTCCCACAATAGATCCCCCTTATTTTCCCACAGTAGATCCCTCTTTCCCCACAATACATACCCCTTCTTTTCCTGCAGTAGATCCCCCTTCTTTCCCACAGTAGATCCCCCTTTTCCCCTAGTAGATTCACCTTCTTTTCCACAGTAGATCCCCCTTCTTTTCTCACAGTACATCCCTCTTCCTTTCCCGCAGTAGATCCCCCTTCTTTTCCCACAGTACATCCCCCTTCTTTTCCCAGAGTAGATCCCCCTTCTTTTCCTGCAGATCCCCTTTTCCTTTCCACCAGTAGATTGCCCCTTCTTTTCCCCTAGTAGATCCCCCTTCTTTTCCCCTAGTAGATCCCCCTTCTTTTCCCACATCCCGGTCCGCTTCCTTCCCATAGTAATCCCCCCTTTGCCCACAGTAGACCCTTCTTTCCCACTAGTTAGAGGCCCATTTTTTCCTCTAGTTAGATCCCCCTTTGTTTTCAGCATTAGTAGATCCTCTTTTCCCACAGTAGATCCCTATTCTTTTCACCCTAGGCGACCCCTTTTCCACAGAACCCCTTCTTTTCCAAAGTAGATCCACTCTTTTCAACACTAGTAGACCCCCCTTTTACACAGTAAAAAACCCCGCTTCTTTCCACAGTAATCCTTCTGTTACCCACCACAGTAAATCCCCCTACTTTCCCCTAGTAGATGCCCTGTTTCCCATCAGTAGATCACCCTTCTACCCCAAGAGATCTCCCATCTCGTTTCCACAGTGAACCCTTCTTGTTCCCACAGTAGATCCCTTCTTTCCCACAGTAATCCCCATTCTTCTTCCTAGTAGATCTCCTTCCCCCCCAATTAGACCCTCTTTTCCCACAGATAAACCCCTTCCCTTGACCACAGTTTTGAACCCATCGTTAATCCCACATAACCCCCATCTTTGTCCACAGTAGATCCCCTCTTAGTTTCCACCCAGTAGATTAACCTTCTTTCCATACTGTAGATCCCTCTTTTCCCACAAGGATCCCCCTTATTTAAAACAGTAGACCTTATTTCCCCACAATACATACCCCTTCTTTGCCTGCAGTAGATCCCTTCTTTCCATCATTAGACTGTTAGCTCTGTGTGACTGTCATTAGACTGTTAGCTCTAGTTGCTACAATGGGATATTTTTTACTAGGATGGGAAAACATCCCATAATATCTCCATCAACTGATCATCACCTACAGGACATTGACAGAGAACTTTGTGTTAATGGTTTATTGGTTCTCAGGACCAGCAGATTTCCATTGGAGTCAGATAACTTCTTCCCAGGGGTGGGGGGTGGGGGTGGGGGGGCAGATTTCAGGGTTGACTGGGGGACACAGGGTCCATTTTTCTCCTTTTGTCTCACTTGCTATCAGGTTTCTTAGATTCTCATCCATCATCTGTTAGTTACAATCCCTAATGTATGTGAGATTAACCCTTCCTACTCTATACAGATACACAATATAGTGAATGTATCTTACCAGTACCAGTTACCATCCCTAATGTATGTGAGATTAACCCTTCCTGCTCTATACAGATACACAATATACTGAATGTATCTTACCAGTACCAGTTACCATCCCTAATGTATGTGAGATTAACCCTTCCTACTCTATACAGATACACAATATAGTGAATGTATCTTACCAGTACCAGTTACCATCCCTAATGTATGTGAGATTAACCCTTCCTACTCTATACAGATACACTATATTGTGTATCTGTATAGAGTAGGAAGGTTAATCTCACATACATTAGGGATGGTAAACTGGTACTGGTAAGATACATGCACTATATTGTGTATCTGTATAGAGTTAGGGATGGTAATCTTCACATACATTAGGATGGGTGGTAAACTGGTACTGGTAAAAGATACATTCAGTATATTGTGTATCTGTATAGAAGTAGAAGGGATTAATCTCACATACATTAGGGATGGTAACTGGCACTGGTAGAGATACATTAAGTATATGTGTTATCTGTATAGAGTAGGAGGAAGGTAATCTCACAACAGTAGGGATTGTAACTAACAGATGATGGATGAGAATCTAGAAACTGATAAGCAAGTGAGACAAAGGAGAAAAATGGACCCGGTCCCCCAGTCAACCTGAAATCTGCACCCCCCCCCACCCCCACCCCCCACCCCTGGGGAGTTTATTGAATCCAATGGAAATCTGCTGCGTCATGCGAAACAATAACCATAACACAAAGTTCTCTGTTCAATGTCCTGTAGGTGATGATCAGTTGATGGAGATATTATGGGACTGTTTCCCATCCTAGTAAAAAATATCCATTGTAAGCAAAGCTAGAGCTAACAGTCTAATGACAGTCACACAGAGCTAACAGTCTAATGACAGTCACACAGAGTTTACAGTCTAATGACAGTCACACAGAGTTTACAGTCTAATGACAGTCACACAGAGCTAACAGTCTAATGACAGTCACACGAGCTAACAGTCTAATGACAGTACACAGAGCTAACAGTCTATAATGAGTCACACAGAGCTAACAGTCTAATGACAGTCAAATAGAGCTAACAGTCTAAGACAGTCCACAGAAGCTAAACAGTCTAATGGTCGCACAGAGCTAACAGTCTAATGAGTCGCACAGAGCCAACAGTTAATGAGTCGCATAGAGCTAAACAGTTAATGAGTCACAAAGAGCTAACAGTCTAAGACGTCACACAGAGCTAACAGTCTAATGACAGTCACACAGAGCTAACAGTCAATGACAGTCACACAGAGCTAACCGTCTACTGATGTCACACAGAGCCAACAGTCTAAAGTCACACAGAGCTAACAGTTCTAATGACAGTCACACAGAGCTAACAGTCTAATGCGGTTACGGATACGGGGAGGGTCAAGGATACGGGGGGGGGTTAAGGATACGGGAGGGTTAAGGATTACGGGGGAGAGATAAGGATACGGAGAGGGTTAAAGGATACGGAGAGGGTTAAGGATCGGGGATGGGTTTAATCTAAGGATACGGAGAGGGATAAGGATACGAGAGGTTAAGGATACGGGAGGGAGGGTTCAAAGGATACGGGGAGGGTTCAAGGATACGGGGAAGGTCAAGGATACGGGAAGGGTCAAGGATACGGGAGGGTCAAGGATACGGGGAGGGTGCAAGGATACGGGGAAGGGTCAAGGATACGGGGAGAGGGTACGGGGGAGGGTTAAGGATCGGAGAGGGTTAAGGATACGGGGAGGTGTACGGATACGGAGGAGAGGGTAGAGGGTTAAGGATACGGGGAGGGTTTTAAGGATACGGAGGGGATTAAGGATACGGGGAAAGGATAAGGATACGGGGAGGGTTTAAGGATCCGGGGAGGGTTAAGGATACGGGGGGAGGGTTGGGTTAGGATACGGGGAGGGTAAGGATAGGAGAGGGTTAAGGATACGGGGAGGGGGAGAGGGGTTAAGGTCGGGGGAGGAGGGTTTTTAAGGATACGGGGGGAGGGTAAGGAACGGGGAGGGTTAAGGATACGGAGAGGGATAAGGATACGGAAGGGTTAGGATACGGGGAAGGGGAGGGTTAAGGATACGGGGAGGTAAGGAGGGAGGGTTAAGGAGGATTGATACGGGGAGGGTTAAGGGATACGGGGAGGGTTAAGGATCCGGGGAGGGTTGAGGGTTAGGATCCGGGAGAGGGATAAGGATACGGGAGGAGGGTCAAGGAACGGGGAGGGTTGCAGGGTTAAGATACGGGGAGGGGTTGGGAGGGGTTAAGGATCCGGAGAGGGATAAGGAGGAGTACGGAGAGGGTTAAGAATACGGGGAGGGTTGAGGGTTAAGGATACGGAGAGGGAGAAGTGATACGGAGAGGGTTAAAGGATACGGGGAGGGTTAAGGATACGGGGATTGGGGGGTTAAGGATACGGAGAGGTTAAGGTCCGGGGAAGGGTTAAGGATACGGGGAGGGTTAAGGAGGATACGGGAGGGTTGGGTAAGGATACGGAGAGGGCTTAAGGATACGGGAAGGAAGGGATAAGGGATAACGGGGGGTTAAGGATAACGGGGAGAGGGTTATTAAGGTACGGGGAGGGTTTAGGATACGGGGAGGGTTTAAGGATACGGGGAGGGTTTAAGGTACGGGGGAGGGATAAGGATACGGGGAGGGTTAAGGAAGGATACGGGGAGGGTTAAGGATACGGAAGAGGGAAAGGATCGGGACGGGATAAGGAGACGGGGAGGGTTAAGGATACGGGGAGGGGTTAAGGATACGGGGAGGGTTTTAAGGATACGGGGAGGGTTTAAGGATACGGGGAGTGTTAAGGATAACGGGGAGGGTTAAGGATACGGGAGATGGTTCTAAGGGAATACGGGAAGGGATAAGGATACGGGGGAGGGTTTTTTGTTTTTTTTTGTTAAGATTTTATTTTTTAATTTTTTTTTTTTTTTTTTTTTAAGGGGAAGATAAATGTGAAAAAAACATCCGAAAAAAGTAATAAATAGTATAGCCACCCATACAAAAATCAAAAAAAAAATAAAAGAAAAAAATAAAAATTTAGAAGAGAAATTAAATAAAAAAATCCTTTGAGACATACATAAAAATTTATGAAATACCAACCGAAAAAATAAGAATACGGGGAGGGTTAAGGATTACGGGAGGGTTAGATACGGGGAGGTTACGGTGGATACGGGGAGGGTTAAGGAGACGGAGAGGGTAAGGATACGGGGAGGGTCACGGATACGGAGGGGGGGTTAAGGATACAGGGAGGGTTAAGGATACGGGGAGGGTTAAGGATACGGGGGGAGGGTAGGATACGGGGAGGGTTAAGGGATAGGGGGAGGGTTTTAAGGATGCGGGGAGGGTTAAGGATGCGGGGGAGGGTTAAGGATACGGGGGAGGTTCAGGATACGGGGAGGGTTTTAAGGATACGGGGGGAGGGTTAAGGATGCGGGGAATGGGTTAAGGATACGGGGAGGGTTGGTAAGGAACGGGGAGGGAATAAGGATACGGGAGGGATAAGGGAATACGGGGAGGGTTAAGGATACGGGGAGGGATAAGGATACGGGGAGTGTTAAGGATACGGGGAGGGTTTAAGGATACGGGGAGGGTTGAGGATACGGGGAGGGATAAGGATACGGGGAGGGTTAAGGATGGCGGGGAGGGTTAAGGAACGGGGAGGGTTCAAGGAAGGATACGGGGAGGGTTAAGGGATACGGGGGAGGGTTTGAAGGATACGGGGAGGGCGTTAAAAGGATACGGGGAGGTCAAGGATACGGGGAGGATAAGGATGGAAAGGGGGAGGGTTAAGCGAGACGGAGAGGGTCAAGGATTGAGTGGGAGGGTCCAAGGATAGGGGATGGGATAAGGATACGGGGAGGGTTAAGGATACGGGGAGGGTAAGGATACGGGGAGGGGTAAGGATACGGAGGGGGTAAGTAGGATACGGGGGGAGGAGGGATAAGGAGGCGGCTACGGGGAGGGTGTTAAGGATACGGGGAGGGATAAGGATACGGGGGAGGGGGGTTAAGGGATACGGAGGTGGGTAAGGATACGGGGGAGGGGTTAAGGATACGGGGGGTTGAGGGTAAGGATACGGAAGGGTTAATGCGGGAGGGTTGTGAAGGGGATCCGGGGAGGGATAAGGATACGGTGGAGGGTTAAAGATACGGGGAGGGTTGAAGGTACGGAGAGGGTTAAGGTACGGGGAAGGGATAAGGGGATAGGGGAGGGTTAAGGATACGGGAGGGTTAAGGATACGGGGAGGGTTAAGGGGAGACGGGGAGGGTTAAGATACGGGGAGGGATACGGATACGGGGGAGGGTTAGGATAGGAGAGAGAGGTTACGGGATACGGGGACGGGTTAAGGATAGGGGAGGGTTAAGGATACGGAGAGGGATTAAGGTACGGGGAGGGTTACGGATACGGGGAAGGTTTAAGGATAGGGGAGGGTTAAGTCCGAACGGGGGGGATAGGATACGGGGAGGGTAAAGGTACGGAGAGGGTTAAGGGGGATACGGGGAGGGTTAAGGATGACGGGGGAGGTAAGGATACGGGGAGGGTTAAGGATACGGGGAGGATAAGGATTACGGGGAGTGTAAGGATACGGAGAGGGTAAGGATACGGGGAGGGTTAAGGGTTACGGAGAGGGTTAAGGATACGGGGAGGGATAAGGGATACGGGAGGGTTAGGATCGGGGAGGGATAAGGATACGGGGCGGGTTAAGGGGGTGAGGATACGGGGGGAGGGTTAAGGATAAGGGGGGGAGGGATAAGGATACGGGGAGGGTAAGGATACGGAGAGGGTTAAGGGATACGGGAGGGTGAAGGGGATACGGGGAGGGAGGGTAAGGATACGGGGAGGGTTAAGGATACGGGGAGGGATAAGGCTACGGGGAGGGTTAGGATACGGGAGGAGAGGGTTAAGGATACGGGGAGGGTTAAGGATCGGGGAGGTTTTACAGGATACGGGGGGGATAAGGTACGGGGAGGGTTAAGGATACGGAGGGTTAAGGATACGGGGAGGGGTAAGGAACGGAGGGGTTTAATGGATACGGGGAGAGGATAAGGATACAGGGGAAGGTTAAGGATAAGGGGAGGGATAAGGATCGGGGAGGGGTAAGGATTCCAACAAATACGGGGAGGGTGTTTAAGGATACGGGGAGGATTAAGGATACGTGGAGGTGATAAGGATACGAGAGGGTTAAGAACGGGGGTAGGGTTAAGGATACGGGAGGTCAAGGATCGGGGGGGGTTAAGGATACGGGGAGGTTAAGGATACGGAGAGGGTTAAGGATTGAGGTTAAGGATACGGGAGGGGTAAGGATACGGGAGAGGTAAGGGGATACGGGGAGGGTTAAGGATAGGAGACGGGTTTTTAATGATACGGGGAGGATAAGGAGGATCGGGGAGGGTAAGGATCGGGGAGGGTAAGGATACGGGGAGGCGTTAAGGATACGGGGAGGGTTTAAGGCTAGCGGGGAGGGTTAAGGATACGGGGAGGGTAAGGATACGGGGGACGGGTTAAGGATACGGGGAGGGTTAAGGATACGGGGAGGGTTAAGGATACGGGAGGGATAGGATACGGGGGAGGGTAAGGATACGGGGAGGGAAGGATACGGGGAGGGTTAAGATTACGGGGAGGGTTAAGGAACGGAGAGGGGTGATAAAGGATACGAGAGGGTTTAAGGATACGAAGGGGTTTGTTTAAGGATACGGGGAGGGTTTAAGGATACGGGGGGAGGGTGAGGTACGGGAGGGTCAAGGATACGGGGCGGGTCAAGGATCGGGGAGGGTCAAGGATACGGAGGAGGGTCATTAGGATACGGGAGGGTCAAGGATACGGGGAGTCAAGGATACGGGGGAGGGTCAAGGATACGGGGAGGGGTCAAGTACGGGGAGGGGGAGGGTCACGGAACCGGGGAGGGTCAAGGATACGGGGAGGGCGGGAGGGGGGTTAGGGTTAGGGTTCAAGGATACGGAGAGGGTTAAGGATAAGGAGAGGGTTAAGGATACGGGGAGGGTTAAGGATACGGGAGGGTAAGGATACGGGGAGGGTTACGGATACGGGGAGGGTTAAGGATACGGGGAGGGTTAAGGATACGGGAGAGGGTTAAGATACGGAGAGGGTAAGGATAGGAGAGGGTTAAGGATACGGGGAGGGTTAAAGGAACGGGGGAGGGATAAGGATACGGGGAGGAGGGTTAAGGATACGGGGAGGGTTAAGGATACGGGAGGGTAGGACGGGGAGGGGTAAGGATACGGGGAGGGTTAAGGTACGGGGAGGGATAGGATACGGGCGGGTTAAGGATACGGGAGGGTAAGGATACGGGGCGGGTTAAGGATAAGGAGAGGGTTTAAGGATACGGGAGGGTTAGGAACGGAGAGGGTTAAGGATCGGGGAGGGTTAAGGATACGGGGGGATAAGGATACGGGGGGGCGGGTTAAGGATACGGGTGAGGGTAAGGATACGGGGGAGGGTTAAGGATTACGGGGAGGGTTTACGGATACGGGGAGGGTTGGTTACGGATACGGGGAGGGTTAAGGATTACGGGGAAGGGATAAGGATACGGGGAGGGTTAAGGATACGGGGAGGGTTTAAGGAATAGGGGAGGTTAAGGATACGGGGGGGATAAGGATAAGGGGGGGTTAATTAGGATTCGTGGGGAGGGTTAAGGAGGATACGGAGAGGGTTAAGGATACGGGATGGTTTAAGGAACGGGGAGGGTTAAGGATAAGGGGAGGGTTAAGGATACGGGGAGGGTTAAGGCTACGGAGAGGGTTAAGGATACGGGAGGGGTTAAGATACGGAGAGGGGGAAGGATACGGGAGAGGGTGGTAAGGATACGGGGAGGGTAGGGATTACGGGGAGGGTTAAGGATACGGGTTCTATGGTTTTAAGGATTAAGGATACGGGGAGAGGGTTAAGGATACGGAGAGGGTAAGGATACGGAGAGGGTTAAGGAACGGGAGGGTTAAGGATACGGGGAGGGTTAAGGAGACGGGGAGGGTTAAGGATACGGGAGGGTTAATGATACGAGAGGGTTGTTTAAGGATACGGGGAGGGTTAAGGAGACGGAGAGGGTACGGATACGGGGCCACGGTTAAGGCTACGGAGAGGGTTAAGGATACGGGGAGGGTTAAGATTAGGGGAGGGTTAAGGATCCGGAGGAGGGTTAAGGATACGGGGAGGGTTAAGGATACGGAGAGGGTTAAGGAGACGGGGAGGGTTAAGGATACGGGGAGGGTTAAGGATACGGGAGGGGTTAAGGATAAGGGGAGGGTTAAGGAGTCGGGGAGGTTAAGGATACGGAGCGGGTTAAAGGATACGGGGAGGGTTAAAGGTACGGAGAGGCGAGAGGTTAAGGATACGGGGAGGGTTGGAGAGGGGTAAGGATACGGGGAGGGTTAAGGATACGGGGAGGGTTTAAGGATAGGGGAGGGTAAGGATACGGGGAGGGATAGGATACGGGGAGGGTTAAGGATAAGGGGAGGGCGGGTTAAGGATACGGGGAGGGGAGGGATAAAGGAGGGAAAGGATACGGGGAGGGTTAAGGATACGGGGAGGGTTAAGGCTACGGGGGAGGGTTAAGGAAGGGGAGGGTTAAGGATACGGGGAGGGTTAAGGATACGGGGAGGGTAAGGATACGGGGAGGGATAAGGATACGGGGAGGAATAAGGATAAGGGAGGGTTTAATGGAGGATAGGATACGGGGAGGGAGGGGTTAAGGATAAGGAGAGGGTTAAGGATACGGGGAGGGATAAGGAATACGGGGAGGGTTAAGGATCGGGGAGGGGGTAAGGATTACGGAGAGGGTTAAGGATACGGATAGGGTTAAGGATACGGGAGAGGTTACGGATACGGGGGAGGGATAAGGTACGGGGGAGGGTTTCAGGAACGGGAGGGTTAAGATACGGAGAGGGGTAGGATACGGGGGAGGGATAAGGATACGGGGAGGGTTAAGGATTACGGGGTGTTAAGGATACGGGGAGGGTTAGGGATACGGGGAGGGGGATGGGAGGGGATAAGGGACGGGGAGGGGTAAGGATACGGGGAGGGGGAGGGTTAAGGATAAGGGGAGGATGGGAGGGATAAGGATACGGGAGAGGGTTTAAGGATACGGGGAGGGTAAGGATAGGGAGGGATAAGATACGGGGAGGGTTAAGGGGAGTAGGGGAGGGTTAAGGATACGGGGAGGGATAAGGAATACGGGGAGGGTTAAGGTCGGGGAGGGTAAGGATAACGGGGAGGGTGAAGGTAGGAGGGTTAAGGAGGATAGGGGAGGGTTAAGGGATACGGGGAGGGTAAGGATCGGGGAGGGATAAGGATTACGGGGAGGGAGAAGGATACGGGGAGGGTTAAGGATTACGGGGAAGGGTTAAGGGATACGGGAGGGTTTAGGATACGGGAGGGTTAAGGATACGGAGAGGGTTAGATACGAGGGAGGGGGAGGGAGGGGAGGTTAAGGATACGGGGGAGGGATAAGGGATACGGGGAGGGTTACGGATTCGGGGAGGGTTTAAGGATACGGGAGGGTTTGTAAGGAACGGGGGGAGGGTTAAGGATACGGGGAGGTTAAGGATACGGGGAGTTAAGGAGACGGGGAGAGGGTTAAGGATACGGAGAGGGTTAAGATACGGGGAGGGTAAGGATAAGGGGGAGGGTTAAGGGATTCGGGGAGGGTTAGGATACGGGGAGGGGTAAGGATACGGGAGGGTTAAAGGATAAGGGGAGGGTTAAGGATCCGGGGAGGGATAAGGATACGGGGAGGGTGAAGGATTCGGGGAGGGTTAAGGATACGGAGAGGGTTAAGGCTACGTGGAGGTTAAGGATTACGGGGAGGGTTAAGGATAGGGGAGGGTTAAGGATACGGGGAGGGAATAAGGATACGGGAGGGTTAAGGTAATTCGGGGAGGGTTTAAGGCTACGGAGAGGGTTAAGGATACGGAGGGTTAAGGCTACGTGGAGGATAAGGGTTCGGGGGGAGGGTTCAAGGATTCGGGGAGGGTTAAGGCTACGGGGAGGGTTAAGGAGACGGGGAGGCGTTAAGGATACGGGGAGGGATAAGGATACCGGGGAGGTTAAGGATACGGGGAGGGTTAAGGATACGGGGAGGGTAAGGTACGGAGAAGGTGTAAGGAAATATTTACGGGGAGGGTAAGGATACGGAGAGGGATTAAGGATACGGGGAGGGTTAAGGATACTGGGAGGGTAAGGATACGGGGATGGAGGGTGGTTTGTGGAGGGTTGAGAGGTATGGCTAGGGAGGTTAAGGATACGAGAGGGCGGGTTAAGATACGGGGAGGGGTAAGGATACGGGGAGGTTGAAGGATACGGGGGGGGTAAGGATCAGTGGGAGGGTTATAGGAGGTTATTAAGGATACGGGGAGGTAAGGATACGGAGAGGAAGGATACGGGGGAGGGGGGATAAGGATACGGGGAGGGGTTAAGGATAAGGAGAGGGTTAAGGATACGGAGAGGGATAAGGAGACGGGGGAGGAGGGTTAAGGATACGGGAGAGGGTTAAGGATCGGGGAGGGTTTAGGATACGGGGAGAGGTTGTTAAGTAAGGAGACGGAGGAGAGGATGGGATGGATATAGGATACGGAGGGGATAAGGATACGGGGAGGGTTAAGGATACGGGAGGGTTTTATGGGTTTTAGAGGATTACAGGAGAGGTTTTAAGGAACGGAGAGGGTTATTACGGATACGGAGAGGGATGGGATAGATAAGGATCGGAGAGGGATAAGGATACGGATAGAGGGTTAAGGTACGGGGAGGGTTAAGGATACCGGGGGAGGGTTAAGGATCGAGAGGGTTACGGTTAAGGATACGGGTGAGGGTTTGAAGGATTCGGGGAGGGTTAGGATACGGAGAGGGTTAAAAGGATCGGGGAGGGTTACGGAAACGGAGAAGGGGTTAATATAGACTTATGGAGTAGTCTGGGACTAGACATGAAACTCATTAGGAATGGTGAGGAGGAGGGTTTAATAAGACTTATAGAGTAGTCTGGGACTAGACATGGTATACTCATTCGGACTGGTGAGAGAGGGTTAATACAGACTATAGAGTAGTCTGGGACTAGACATGGTAAACTAATTAGATGGTGAGGAGGAGAGGGTAATCTTAGACTTATAGAGTAGTCTGGGACTAGACATGGTAAACTAATTAGACTGGTGAGGAGAGGGTTAATATAAACTTATAGAGTAGTCTGGGACTCTAGAATGGGAAACTCATTAGGACTTGGTGAGGAGGAGAGGGTTAATACAGACTTATAGAGTAGGCGGGACTAGACATGGTAAACTAATTAGGACTGGTGGGAGGAGGGTTAATACAGACTTATAGAGTAGTCTGGGACTAGCTAGGACATGGGAAACTCATTCGGACTGGTTGAGGAGAGGGTTATTAATATAGACTTATAGAGTTAGTATGGGACTAGACAGGTAAACTCATTAGGACTGGTGAGGAGAGGGGTAATATAGACTTAAAGAGTTAGTCTGGGATAGACATGGTAAACTCATTAGACTGGTGAGGAGAGGGTTAATATAAACTTATAGAGTAGTCTGGGAATAGACAATGGGAAACTCATTAGGAAATGGTGATGAAGTGTTAATACGACTTATAGAGTAGTCTCGGGACTAGACCATGGTATAAACTCATTAGGAACTGGTGAGGAGAGGTTACATATGAGACTGATAGAGGAGTCGGGGAATAGACATGTAAACTCATTAGGGGGACTGAGTGAGGAGAGGGTTATCAGACTTTATAGAGTAGTCTGGGACTAGACATGGTTAAAATCATTAGGACTGGTGAGAGGGAGAGGGTTATTATTTTCTTAAATTGCCAATCACCATTACCTTGTCATGTTATAGCTCCGGATGTATTTTGTTATTATTAACTAGAGTTCATTTTTGTTGGCACAAAACTCAGTCCTCCCTTATGGGGTCACTTTCACTAAATGTGTGTGTGTGTCAGAGTGTTAGTGTGTGTCTGTGTGTCTCAGTGTGTAAATCAGGGTGGGGTCAGAGGTTACGGTACATCAGTTCTGTGTTTACTCTTGTGTGTCAGTGTGTAACTGTGTGTGTCAGTGTGTGTAATTTGTGTGTGAGTCATGTGTTAACTGTGTTTATCGGTGTTTTACTTTGGGGTCAGGATTACTGTGTGGTCTGTGTTACCTCTGTGTGTGGTCAGTGTGTCTATCTTTGTATGTGTCAGGGTGTATTCTTTGTGTGTGTCAGTTAGTACTTGTATTTTAGCGAATTTACTGTGTGTATCAGTGTGTTACTCTTTGGTTTGTTGGTGTGTTACACTGTGATCAGTGTGACTGCGTGTCAGTTGTGGACACTGTGTGTCAGTGTGTTACACTGGTGTCAGTGTGTTACACTGTGTGTCAGTGTGTTATCTTTGTGTTTGTTGGATTGTGTTACCACTGGTATCCAGTGTGTTACTGTGTGTCAGTGTGTTACACTGTGTGTCAGTGTGTTGGTACACTGTGTGTCAGTGTGTACACTGGTGTCAGTGTGTTACTCTTTGTGTTTGTTGGTGGGTTACCACGGTGTATCAGTGTGTACTGTGTGTCAGTGTGTTAAACGTGTGTCAGTGTGTTACACTGTGTGTCAGTGTGTTACCACTGTGTGTCAGTGTGTTAATCTTTGTGTTTGTTGGTGTTGTTACACTTGTATCGTGTGTTACTGTGTGTCAGTGTGTTACACGGTGTGTCAGTGTGTTACACTGTGTGTCAGTGTGTTAAGGTGTGTCAGTGTTGTTACTGTGTGTGTGCAGTTTGTGTTACTCTTGTGTGTTTGTTGGTGTGTTACTATTTATGCCAGTGTGTTACACTGTGTCAGTGTTGGTTATTTGGGTGTGTCAGGTGTGTTACACTGTGGTCAGTGTGTTACTGTAGTGTGTAAGGTGTGTTACACAGGGTGTCAGTTGTTACTGTGTGTGTACACGTGTGTTAATTTGTGTGTGAGTCATTGTGTAACTGGTTTACGGTGTTTTACTTTGTGTGGTGTCAGTGTATTACTGTGTGTGTCTGTGTTTACTCTGTGTGTGGTCAGTGTGTTATTCTTTGTATGTGTCAAGGGGTATTGTGGGTGTCAGTGTATTACCTGTATTTTAGCGACATTACTGTGTGTTATCAGTTGTGTTTTTTACTCTTGTGTTTCCCCGTGGTGTGTTACAATGTGTATCAGTGTGTTACTGTGTGTCAGTGTGTTACATGTGTGTCAGCAGTGTTGTTAAACTGGTGTGTCAGTGTGTTTACACTGGTGTCAGTGTGTTAATCTTGTGTTGTTTGGTGGTTTGTGTTCTATTTATGCCAGGTTGTTACACTTGTTGTCAGTGTGTTACTGGTGTGTCAGTGTGTTACACTGTGTGTCAGGTCAGTGTAAACTGTGTGTGTCGGGTGTTGTGTGACACAGTGTCAGTGTGTTTACTGTGGTGTCCAGTGTGTTAAGTGTGTCAGTGTTACATCTTTGTGTTTGTTGGTGGTTGTGTACTGTGTGGTACGTGTGTTACACTTGGGTGTGTGTCAGTGGTGTTACACTTGTGTGTTCTGTGTCGTGTGTTTGTACACTGTGTGTCAGTGATGTACTGTGTGTGTCAGTGTGTTACTGTGTGTGTCAGTGTGTACACTGTGTGTCGTTGTGTACTGTGTGGTCGGTGGGTTGTGTTTACATGTTGTGTCAGTGTGTTACTGTGTGGTGACAGTGTGTTACTGTGTGTCAGTGTTACTCTTTGTGTTGTTGGTGTGTTACTGTTGTGGCCGTGTGTGTTACCACATTGTGTGTGGTAGTGTGACACTTTGTGTGGTGTGTCAGTGTGTTACACGGGTTGTGTCATGGGTTTAGTGGTAGTCAGTGTCAGTGTGTTACTGTTGTGTCAGTGTTAACGCTTTGTGTTGTGGGGGTTACGGTGTGTGATCAGTGGGTCACATTTGTGTGTGTCAGTGTGTAACTTGTGTGTGTGTCAGTGTGTTACACTGTGGGTCCGTGTGTTACTGTGTTGTCAGTGTGTAAACTGTGTTGTGTCAGTGTGTTACATGTGTGTCAGTGGTTACTGTGGTGTCAGTGTGTTACACGTGTGACAGTGTGTGACTGTGTGTGTCAGTGTGTTACTGTGTGTCAGTGTACTCTTTGTGTTTGTTGGTGTGTTACTGTGTTGTGTACGTGGGTGTTACATTGGTGTGTGTGTCAGTGGTTACACTTTGTGTGTGTGTCAGTGTGTTAACTTGTGTGACAGTGTGTTGACTCTCTTGTGTGTTTGTTCAGCATGTACGTATGTTGTCAGTGTGTTCCTCTTTGCGTGTTTGTTGGTGTAGTGTCGATTTGTGGTCAGTGTGTATGTGTAGTCAGTTGTGTTTACACTGTGGTCAGTGTGTTAATTGTGTTGTCTGTGTTACACTTTTTGTGCAGTCCAGTGTGTTACATGGTGACAGTGTTTGTGTTACTCTTTGTTGTGGTGTTGGTGTGTTTCTATTGTGTCAGTGGTTTTAAACTGTTCTTGTCAGTGGTTTACTGTGTGTGTAAGTATGTACACGTGTCCGTTGTGTTACTTTTTGTTTGTGGTTGTTGGTTTGTTCTTTTTTGTGTTACTGTTGTGTGTCAGTGGGTTACACTGTGTCAGTGTGTTACTGTGTGTCGTCCGTGTTGTTACACTTGTGTGTGTTTGTCGTATGTTACAACTTGTGTCCGGTTGGTACTTCTTTTGTGTGTTTGTTGGTGTGTACTGTGGGGGTCCGTGTGTTACACATTGTGTGGTGTGTCCGGGTGTTCACTTTGTGTGTGTGTCAGTGTGTTAAACTGTTTGGTCAGTGTGGTACTGTGGTGTCAGGGGTGTTACTGTGTGTCAGTGTTTTTTGTGTTGTTGGTGTGTTACTGTGTGTGTCGCTGTTGTTACCACCAATATTTTGTGTGTGTCAGTGTGTGTTACCACTGTGTGACAGGTGTTAACTTTGTGTGTTTGTCCGCATATGTTACGGTATGGTCAGTGTGTACTCTTTGCGTGTTTGTTGGTGTTACTGTTTCGATTTGTGTCAGTGTGTTAATGGTTGTGTCAGTGTGTTACTTGTGTCGTCGTTACACTTTAGTGATGTCCGTGTTGTACATGTGTGCGTGTGTTGCTCTTGGTGTGTTTGTTGGTGTGTTCTATTTGTGTCAGTGTGTTTTAAACTGGTCAGTGTGGACTGTGTGTGTCAGTGTGTACACGGTGTCAGTGTGTATGTGTGTGTGTTTGTTGGTGTGTTTACTGTGTGTGTCAGTGTGTTACACGTGTCCGTTGTGTTACTTTTTGTGGTTTGTTGGTGTGTTTACTGTTTGTGGCAGTGTGTTACACTTGTGTGTGTTGTCAGTAGTACACTGTTGTCCGTGGTTACTCTTTGTGTTTGTTTTGGGTGTTACTGGTGTGTCAGTGTGTTACACTGGTGTCCGGGTGATTTACTCTTTGTGTGTTTGTTGGCGTGTACTGTTTGTGTCCATGTGTTACACTGGTGCAGTGTTACGCTTTGTGTGTTTGTTGGTCTTGTGTTACTGTGTGCAGTGTGTTACACTGTGTGTCTGTGTACTCTTGGTGTTTTTGGGTTGTGTTACGTGTGTGTCAGTGTGGACACTTTGTGTGTTGTTGCTGTGTTACTATTCTGTGCAGTGTGTACTGTGTGTCTGTGTGTTACAGTTGTGTCTGGGTGTTACTACTTTGTGTTGTGTGTTGTGTGTTACTGTTTGTTCAGTGTTACTCTTTGTGTGTGGTTGGTTGTTGTTACTGTTGTGTCAGGTGTTTACACTGTGTGTCAGTGCCTGCACTCTTTGTGTTTTTTGGTGTGTAATGTGTGTGGCAGTGGTTACACTTGTGTGTTGTGCTGTTGTACTATTGGTGTCAGTGTGTTACTGTGTGGTGTGTACACTTGGTCTGTTTGTGTTAATATTGTGTGTTGTGGTGTGTTACTGTTTGTGTCAGTGTTACTCTTGTGTGTTTGTTGGTGTGTACTGTGTGTCAGTGTGTTACACTGTTGGTCAGTGTTATCTTTGTGTGTTTGTTGGTGTGTTACGTGTGTCAGTGTGTTTAAACTGTTTGTCGCGCAGTGTTACCTTCGAGCCTGCTGTTTCCGTGGTGTGTTACGTTGTGTCAGTGTGTACCCTTTTGTGGATATCAGTGTGTTAACACTGGGTGACAGGGGATTATCTTGTGTTTTGGAGGTTGGTTACTGTGTGTGTCAGTGTGTTACTCTGTGTGTGTTTGTTGGGGTGTTACTGTGGGGTTCAGGGTGTTACTATGTGGTGTTTGTTGGTGTGGTTACGGTGTGTAGACGTGTGTGTGTGGGCAGTGTTTACTTTTCCTGTGTTCTGGGGTCCCCCACCCTCCTTTTCTCCTAAACATATTTCCTATTGAGGCCTCTGGGCTCCACCCCCAGTGTTAATTCCTCATCCCAGTCACACACACACACACACCACACACACACACACAGGAAACGCCACTCCCTGAACCCTAACCCCCAGTGTGCACCCAGCAAGTGTTCCAATTGACCTCCCTGGTGGACTATCTGTGGGCTTGGAAGAGATGAGCTGGGGGGGTAGGGAGAAGAACCATTAGAGGATGGAGCCCCCCCAGCAAACACTGCCAAGCCCCTCACCCCATTCAAGTATTGAGGACATCATAATAGACCCCTGTGTGCCAGGAAAAAGACCCCAATAGCTGGTGGGACCCAACAGTCCTCACCCCTCTCTGCACTGGAGGAACTGACAGGCAAGAGAACCATTCCAACACACCAGGACTGCAATGAGCCACCCTGTACAGGACTGCTTGAAGGTTACACAATATTATTATTACTATTAGTACTATTAGTACTATTAGTTTATTACTAGTTATTTATTATATGATCCCCCTTGCCTAAGACTGCGAAGGTACACCATGATTGATTACGATTATTACTCGTATTATTAGTATAGGTATTATTGTTAGTAGTATTATTTTAGTTTAGTAGCCACCCTCTACAGACTGCTGAAGGACCACACAATTATTATTACTATTGACTCTGTTATTATTACTAGTATTATTGTTAATTATAGTATTATTATATTAGTATTATCACCCGCCTACAGGACTGTTGAAGGTACACACTAAGATTTACTATTTTACTATAGTACTATTATTGTTAGTACTTAGTATTATATTTAATGATCACCCTGATTACAGACTGCTGAAGGTTATATTATACACTATTATTATTACATTATTTATTTATTATTATTAATAGTATTATTGTATATTATTATATGATTATTTATTATTATTATCACCCTGCTACAGACTGATGAAGGTACACACAATTATTATTTACTATTGTTACTCTGGTATTATACTAGTATTATTGTTATGATTATTATTTTATTATATTATTATCACACGGCACAGACTGTGAGGTACCACTATTATTATTATATTATTCCTTACTATTATTAATAGTATTATTGTTATTTTATTATTATTATTATTATTATTATATTATTATTATTCACCCTGCTACAGATGCCTAAAGGTACACACTATTATATTACTATTATTATATGGTACTATTATTATTCTTATTATTATTATTATTATTATACTAGTATTAGTGTTATTATTATTAGTATTAGTATTATTATTATTATCATCAACCTGCTACAGACTGCTAAAGGGACACACTATTATTATTATATTATTACTAGTAGTACTATGATTGTTATTACTAGTATTATTATTATTATCATCACCCCTGTTACAGGATGCTTGAAGGTACACACTATTATTATTACTTTAGTACTATTAGTACTCTTATTATTGTTATTACTAGTTATTTTTTTAAATTTTTTTATTATTTATCCACCCTGCTACAGACGCGAATGTACACACTATTATGATTACTATTTTTACTTTAGTATTATTATTACTAGTATTATTTGTTTTATTATTATTATATTTATTGTATTATTATTATCCCCCTGTACGACTGCTGAAGGTACAACACTATTATTATTAATATTATTACTATTATTACTCTTATTATGTATTACTTAGGATTATTATTATGATCACCCCTGCTACAGACTGCTGAGTTAAACACTATTATTATACTATGTACTTTATTATATTATTATTATTATTATTATTTTATATTATTATTATTATTATATCACCCTGCTACAGACCGCTTGAAGGTACACACTATTATTATTAATGTATTAGATTAGTACTCTTATTGTTATTACTATTATTATTATTAGTATCCACCCCTGCTCACAGACTGCTAAGGTACATACTTGATTATGATTACTGTTATTACTATGTACTCTTATATAGTTGTTATTATTATATGTTGTTGTTGTTTGTTATATTAGTATTATATATTATTATTATTATTATTATTAGTATTATTATCACCCTGCTCACAGAATGGAAGATACACACTATTATTAGTATTATTATTATATTATATGATTATTATTATTACTATTATACTATTAGTACTTTAGTATTATAGTATTATTACGATTATTATGATTATATTAATTATTATATTATACTATTTATTTATTACTATTATATTTACTAGGATTATTAGTATTTATCTTATTAGTATTATATACATTTATTATTATATTATTATTATGGGGGTGGTATTACTGTTGTTATGATTATTATTCTTATTCTATTATTGAATAGTATTATTACTATATAAGTTTGTTTATTATTATTGGGAGTATATGTTGTTGTTATTGTTATTATTATTTTGTTATTCTTAGTGTATTACTTTATTAGTAGTGTATTATTATTGTTATTATTATTATTGTAGTAGTAGTAGTATACTACCACTACGATTATAAGAGTATGATTACTACTATTATTATTAGTACCACTACTACTGAGTCGTATTAATCTTATTATTATTATTGCCTAACTCCGTATTATTACTATATTATTAATATCATTACTGTTACACTATTATTAGTATTCAACCAGCTACAAAAACTGCTGAAAGGTCAATTATTAGTATATTATTATTATTATTTTTTTTATTATTATTTACTATTATTATTATAATTATTGCTTATATTATTATGTATTTATTATTTATTATGATTAAGATTCAACCAGTACAAAACTGCTGAACGTACAAATTATTTTATTATTATTATTACTCTTATTGTTTTACTGTTTAATATTGTATTATGATTGTTATTATTATTATTATTTATGATTGTTATTATATTCTATTTATTATTATTTACCCATTGCCCTACAGTAACAGATCTGGATCACATTCGGTATAAGTGTGGAATATATTATAATAAACATTGTTGGGCATTCTCATCTATGATCAGTTTATAAATCACCAGAGATACAATTGTAAACAACCAAATGGAAAACCCAAGATACAATTGTAACCATGTACATAAAAAACCGAGCGAGAAATACCACAATCAGTCTGTCACATTGTAACAGTGTAAGGAAATAGGAAGAAAGGAGATTGATTCTCTGCACTAATAATGAAATTAAACACCCCATAATATGACAATTATTAATACATAACTATCAATTTACTTCTATATTATAAACCAATATTACTGTCTTAATAATATATTATCACATATACAACAGCTGACAATATTTGTAGATAATATCACCAATATCACTAATATATTACAGTATATGATAATTATTACTAATTAATTATATCACACCAATATTTACATCACTAATACATAATAATTACAGTATGACAGTATTCTAAATATGATTATTATATCAGTATATATTAAACACTATTACTAATCTATTAAAAAATAACCATATTACTAATACAGTCAATTAAACCAATAGTTTGTACACAACTGATATGTTATATGACATTAGCAATATATTACAGGTCATTATAATTTGCATTGAGCATTACAAAACTAAACATCCACACTATTACATACCACTATATTGTGATGACAGGATGTGCAGTGTCCGTGTACATACATTTCCATAACGTATCATTAATACTCCTGGGCACTCTGGATTACAAGACATTTGTTGTTTATTTTATAAGTGTTTCAACGTTTATGGTGCGTCAAGACACCTTCATCAGGATAAGTACAGGGTTATTCAAATAAAAGTTCTTATCGTTTAAACTGGTGCTAATTTTGCCCCAACCAATCAGATGTTAGCTGTTCAAATGTTAAATAAAAGTCTGATTGGTGGTTTGGGCAAAATTAGCACCATTTGAAACGATAGAACTTTTATTGGAATCTACCTGATAGTGTTGCAAAACAGTGCAAAAACTAACAACAAACCCTCTACATCACGTCACCCCTCTGTGCTAAATGAGACTCCTCCCCCTTACACTCATAATAAAAAAAGTGCTTATTTCACCAACCGAAAGTCTCATATTTTTCTTTTCACAGTTCTAATAGAACGGGACCTATAGTGTTCCCTATTAAATGTGTTAAAATACACAGTCCCATTGAACATGGACAGCAGCAACCTCATATAGGAAGAAAAAAAAAGACATGTTCATTGACAAGTATCAGAAGTGGACGACCTGAAAGATGCTTCAGGCATGATGTAATAGTAAACGTTTCAATGATGGTAGGTTGGGTCGTTGTAAATTATGACTCTTGTCCACTCCATAGGACCAACCTACAGAACGCTTCATGTCAAGCAAAATCTAGTGCTACGGATTTTCATTTCCTGTAGTTTCCAATAACCATTTCTCTGTAACCATCTTACATAGTAACTTAGTAACTGAGGTTGAATAAAGACATCAAGTCAACATATTCACCCTTTTTTTTATATTATTATTTTTTATAATATTTTGATAATATTATTATAGTATTCCCTGTACCAACCAGAACTTACAGTAATGTTATTAAAACCAGTAATTCTCAATATTATGATAGTAGGATCCCTGTACCAACCAGAAACCTACAGTATATGATTAATACCAGTATTCTTCAATTATATAGTACCCTGTACCAACCAGAACACAGTATATGTTTATTAATTTACCAGTAATTCTCAATATTATATAGTATCCTGTACCAAACCAGAATTTACAGTAAATGGCATTTAATCCCAGTTCCTTCTCAATATATATAGTTATCCCTGTACCAACCAGAACACTACAGTATATGAGTAATATCAGTAATTCTCATATTAAATAGTATTCTGTACCAACAGAACTACAGTATATGCAAATAATACCAGTAATTTTATATTAAATAGTAGCTTGCACCAACAGAAATACAGTATATGTATAATACCAGTAATTCTCAATATTAAATAGGATCCCGGACCAACCAGAAAAATACAGTATATGCATTAATACCAGTATTATCAAATTAGAAAAGTATCACTGTATCCAACCAGAACACAGATATTGTATTAAGACCAGTAATTCTCAAGATTTTAAATATAGATCCCCCGTACCAACCCAGAACTACAGTATATGTAGTAATACCAGTAATTCTCAAATTATATAGTATCCCCCCGTACCCCCCAACCGAAACTACAGTATATGTATTAATACCAGTAATTCTCAATATTATATAGTAATCCCCGTAACAACAAGGAACGACAGTCTATGATTAATACCAGTAAATTCTCAATATTATATAGTTATCCCCGTACCAACCGAACTACAGTTATAGTATTAATACCAGTAATTTCTCAATATTATATAGTATCCCCGTACCAACTAGAATACAGTATATGTATTAATACCAGTAATTCTCAATATTATATAGTATCCATGTACCACCAAGAAAACTACAGTATATGTATTAATACCAGTAATTCTCAATATTATATAGTATCCCGTACAACCAGAACTACAGTATATTGTATTATACCAGTAATTCTCAATATTATATAGTATCCCTCTGTGACCTACCAGAAACTACGTATATGTATAATACCAGTAATTCCAATATTAATATAGTATCCCGTACGGCAACCAGAACTACAGATAGGATTATACAGAATTTCAATTTATATAGATCCCATTTCTTTTCCCACAGTAAATCCCCCTTCTTTTCCCCTAGTAGATACCCCTTCTTTCCCCACAGTAGATCTCCCCTTCTTTTCCCACAGTAGATCCCCCTTCTTTTCCCAGAGTAGATCCCCCTTCTTTTCCCCTAGTAGATGCCCTTTTCCCATAGTAGATCCCCCTTCTTACCCCAAGTAGATCTCCCCTTCATTTCCCACAGTAGAATCCCCTTCTTTCCCCACAATAGATTCCCCTTCTTTTCCCCTAGTAGATCCCCTTTCTTTTTCCACAGTAGATCCCCCTTCTTTTCCCACCAAGCAGTAAAAGGAGAGAAAGGAGATTACCTCTACGGTGAATATAAAGTATCAAACACTAGGACTGTGTCAGAACATTCAAATAATGAGAATATAGATTTTGCTGTGACAAACCCCTCTTCTTTCCCCCCAGTAGATCCCCCTTCTTTTCCCC